>OMNZ01050634.1:7460-27256 GCA_900303255.1 Lesueurigobius sanzi
ACCCTCCGATTATAAGACGACCCGCTCTACTACTTGCGCCACTGTCGCCCCCGTGGGTCACTCCACGACTGACCGCTGAAGATTCTCCTCTGTCCTCTCCTCTGTTCTCCTCTCTGTCCTCTCTGTTCTCCTCTCTGCCCTCTCCTCTGTCCTCTCCTCTCTCCTCTCCAAAATGGGTATCTGGCTGAGTAGGCGGAACAAAAAGGCCGGCTCGGGATGCACAGACCCCAGGCTGCTTTTAAAAAGACTGGTGACAGCGAGACTGAGGGTGGAGTTCCTGTACAGCTCGTTGGTGGGGGAGCTGGAGGAGTTCAAGGGGGTGTGGACTGTGGGGCAAGTGCTGTGTGCAGTGAATGGGGGGCAGTTAGTTCTGAGTGTTTGATCGTTCTGGAGCCGGGGCCTTTTCAGTTTTAGACTTAAGCCGACGTGACAAGACATTTTTATTATCTTTTTTGTAATGTGTAAAGACTTATAATAAATGTGGTGTGTTAAAAGTCTCCTCTATCCTCTTCTCTGTCCTCTCTGTCCTCCCCTCTGTCCTCTCCTCTGTCCTCCCCTCTATCCTCTTCTCTGTCCTGTCCTCTGTCCTCTCCTCGCCGCACGCAAACAAACACAGTGCTGCGTTCTGGTTTGGGTAGGCTAAATAAAATCCAGTCATTTCGCCCCAGAGGGTACACAGTGACACATGCTTTCTCTGGCCGTTAGCTGGTGACAATCTTTAAATAAGCCACATCTTTGCAAAGGCCGCAGTGAAAAAAAGTAGCGGCTTATAGGTAAAATGGACGTTCCCCACGGGCCACTGATAACTGTCTAGACAAACAGTGGTACACATGCTCCTCTACAATTTAATTTTAGATTTTAGATACAGTATAGTAGCTTGTATGCTTTAGTGTTGGATTTAGCTTTTTTCCCCTAAAGTCTTGATTGACAAAAGGTTTAGGTCTTTTTTTTTGCTGTGTTTAAGAGCTGGTTTAGGCCAGAATGAGGTTTAATCTGGGTGTAGACCTTGCAATGCCAATTATATTATGAGGTGATACCACAGTGAACTGGCACATCTACTTTATATCTTCATATTGTTGCAAGATTAGACATATTAATAACCTTTTTTTTTTCTAAAATCATGCAGCCCTAGCTCAGTATTCCCACAATACTAATCAAACAGCAGTGTCTTCATCTAATATGAGGCCACATTCAGGCATTTTTGTGACTAACAGTGTGTCTAGGGATTAGAGTTATAAATATCCATAACCTGTAGGGACTGTCTGATGAGTTTGAAAAGACTATTTATCATGACATGACTTTAACATTGCTGGGTTACACAAAGGAAGTCAAATTGCTACAGAGGACAGCAATACCATTACATTTTGAGCTCTGCGACTACTGATCCATAAAGTTATTAGATTTGCGAACGGAACAGTGAGCAGTGCATATGAAACCTTGTAATGTCTTTACTTCCTTTTTAATGTGCCTGTCTGTGCAAATGTATATTGTAGGCTGCTGATTAAAAACGGCAACAACATCGACTCTCCCCCCATCTATGACTCCTACGAGGTGGAGTATTTGCCCAATGAAGGGATCCTCAGCACGGGCCGTTACCTGTTTGTGGAGTTCACCACAGACGGGAGCATCACGTCCACCGGGGCAGCTATCCGATATGAATGTATGTAAATTCTAATTATTGTAAAGATTGATGAGATAAAAAAAAATAAACATAAGTAAGGGACAAAGCTTATGAATGATAACAAGCGTGAAGCCTTTTATTGTCAAAAAACCTGTTTGTTTAACTAGCCAAATGTCCCTGATCGAAAGTTTACATATTGTGCATCTTGAAACAAACATGTTTTTTCAGAAACTCCAATTTTATCAGAGAGCTGAAGTGAGTTTTTCTTTGCAACAATTTTTCTGGCAGTTGTTGAAGGTCATGTAAACATTAGATCAGGGACATTTGAGTAGTATCTGTTTCATCATGATTTCAAAAGAGTAAACTTTTCTTTGGCAGTAAATGGTTTCGCATAACCACTAACCATGACCAGTAACCAGTATTTGCCAAGGCTTTAAAGGCGTCACAAGTTGGTTTGAAGTGGCTGATTTCATCTTACTATGATCTTGCGACCCTCAGCCATGACTGTTTTTGTGTAAAATCTCTGCAGCTTTTGCAAAAGGCATGTGCTACGAGCCTTTTGTGAAGTATGGAAACTTCAGCAGCTCTGACTCCTCGTATGGTGTGGGGGCTGTAGTCGAATTCTCCTGTGACCCTGGCTACACTCTTGAGCAAGGCTCTGTTGTGATCGAGTGTGTGGACCCAGAGAACCCGCAGTGGAACGAGACCGAGCCAGCGTGTCGAGGTCAGTCAACATCTTTAGCAACTGTTTCATTCAGTTTAGCATCTGTGCCTAAATCTACCTCTCCTTAAGCTGCTGAAAGACCCAGGTTTATGTCTGGAATCAGCAAATCCTTTTCATTCAAATATTAAAGCTAAACCTTCTCGTTAAGTATATCTTTTAAGCAGTACTACCCTGTCCTTGATAAAATTTTGTCTTATTATTAACAACAGAGAGAGCGTGCTGGCAGGGCGGATTTTAGAAGTGCCTAAGATTAAAGCGTGCAAAGGTTGCCTGCAGATGAACTCGGTATATTGCGCACACTAAGCACTGCACTAAATAGCTGTGTACCCTTCATGGCCTTCCTTCCTCACTTCACATCTCCCAAGCACAACACCCTGACCTCTCCACCAGGCTTTGTTGGCAGCATGGTCATCCTGCCACATAGTGAAAATTGAAAAGCTTTCTAGTAAAAATAGAAATGAGGAAATTAAATTTCTTTGCCCTATGGGTCATGGTCGCCCAGAGGTTTAGTGCTAGCATGCAGTTTTACAAGGTTCTTATCAAGGAGTCTGCACACTGACGTTTATTATAAGTTTAAATGCTGTATACTCAAATAAAATGTCACATTCTCTGCTGTATACTGTAACTTTATACTGTAACTTTATACCAAAATACTGTCAAGTGTGGCATATTTTTTTTCTAAATGCATTCACTATAATTGGTATAAACTAAATGTAATACTTTTGTTACAAAGATAGTCAAAGTCTATTTTATTACAATTAGTTGCAGCTGATTATGAATGTGCAGGCAACTCAAGCATATTGCATACACTTGAAAATGTGTTATAAGAAATATACAGTTGAGCAGCATATGTATATGAAGTATGGTAGATTTGATTGATGGGGAAAAAGCATGCTAAAGCTTCTCTGGTGAAATCTGCATTGCAACACACAGTAGTTCATTCAGTAAAGAAGAGACATGCTATAAGGCTGTTATTTTTGGTTTGTAAAGAGTACTGCTGTCCAGATAATGGCTTTGAAACGCTCACGCTGTGTTATTTGTGTTGCAGCTGTGTGCAGTGGGGAGATCACAGACTCGGCTGGTGTTGTGCTGTCTCCTAATTGGCCCGAGGCCTATGACAAGGGGCAGGACTGCATCTGGGGCATTCATGTGGAAGAGGACAAGAGGATCATGCTCGACATCCAAGTGTAAGAGTGCACACAGGTGTAGGAGTAGAAGCCGCTCACAGCGACCTTGAGATGTTAAACACTTCAGTCCTCTGTACATCAGCACATGACAACATGCACATGACAAACTGCGTGTGTGTTGTTAATTAGATTTTTTTCATTTCCACCACATTAAGGATTCTGCGTTGCTTCCAGCTCGCTCTCTGACCAGATTAGCCAGTAAGCCTCCTTGCTCCCACTTCCCTGGTGCGCGTCTTGGAGTTGGCTTTGAAATGAATACGCTCTGGCAGGGAGCTACTCTCAGCCACTTGTTCTGCCTTGGCCAACTGTAATTCAACACACGGGCGACGCACACATGCAGATGTCATGAAGCATGTACATGCGCCTGGTCTCCTCTTCAGCCATCAATCTTCCCTGAACGCCACATCCATCATCACACAGACACATACACAGTCACAGCTGTTAAGCAAGCAGCTGGGGCCACTATGGAGCACTATCTGTGGAAATGACTACAGACCTTGTTTTTCTGGCATGAAATAACAATCTCCAGTGAAATCCTGTTTTAGCTGTATAACTGACTCACACCATTATTTATATGAGCTTCCATTCTATACAGCTGAACACAGCATAAGTAATTTGTATTAGTGGCCCTAAGCATTCAGTACTACATGGACTACGAAAGGTTAAAATTAAACCAGCGGGAATACTGCCTGGGGTGTCAGGAAAAAAAGACGAAGCTCACAGAACTGCAGGCTGTTTGTTAGCTATTGGATATAGTGGTCATTCCTATGTTTTGTCTTTAAGTAAACAAGTACACAAGGTTATTTTATGTTTCGGTTTGCTGTGCATCATGGAATGATTAAAATATGGCAAACTGTATAGAATGTAAACAAATAACGCACATGTGGGCAAATCTACATTAAATTTTTTATTCAGGAACATCATAAACAATGTATCCGCTGACTCAGTGACATGTTCCTTTTTATTAAAGTTATTTCATTTTAATGGCAGCTACATAAAACGTGTGAATAATGCATTGCACACATTTGTTGGGTTTTTTTAGGGCAAATTTGATTTGATGGTAAAGCATCCGTATAGTATTTCATATAAAGTGCACCACATTTTCTATTATAGCTGGGGTTGACCTGTTTCTTTTACTCAATCGTTTTCAAAGTGAAGGATATTCAACTAGACCTATCACTAAAGTTATGAGGACCATTTTATAAAAGGGCCCATTAAACCAAATAGTATTTTTAGGCATCTGCTGTTCCAAATGGATTCATTGGTAATATTTATTGCAACAATGAGACAGGGTAAGAGCATAAAAAGATTAAGAGTACTTAAGTTTAAGAGGACAGTGTTGAGTTGGATTGAGGCTGCTGATTAAAAATGGCACTAACCTAAATTAGCTTTAATGAGAGCAGAGTTTAAAGCCATTATCGGGGCTGAATTACTAAATTAAGTCGATCCATATGGAGCAAACAGACAGGCGTGTTTTACTGATCATCCCCAGTGGCTGTGTGAATACAAAAACAGACTCCTAAAATATAATTTTGACTTAAATGTGCATGATTTCCTTAATGACTCTCTGTGCCGGAACAAAGAGGCCACATATCGTTTTTGGTTTTGGCACAGCCCACTCCATCGCTACAGTGCACACAATGCTCTGGCTCCATCTCCCAGGATTATGGACATGGAGATGGGAGCAATCAGTCAAATATAAGGCGCATATCAAAGGAAGTCTGATTATTGCAAAGACATTTAGTGGCCTATCTTCCTTCACTGAGATTTAGATTTTGGAAATAGTTGCTGCCAGGGGTAAAATAATGACTTTTCTTAAATTGCACGACGTGGTTCTTTATGAAGTAGCTCTCATGTGTCTGCTATAGGCTGACAGCACAGTGATTAGTGCTCTTACTTGATCCGTTCTGTGTGGAGTTTGCATACACTCCTCTTGTCTGTGCAACGTTTTCCCTTTAACAACATGTACAATAGGGCTCTCTCTGGGCCCAGGACTCTGCTGTAAAAGCAATTCAGAAATCTCAGTGGAACTTTTGGCATTTTTGTCTAGGAATAGAAAATCTTACCACTTTCTTAATATTGTGCTGCCCTAACCTTTTTTTCCAATAAGCCTAACCGTGATTTTGCTAGGTTGGCTGTGAATTAATGGTGGTGCGGCCAGTTGTGGTTTATCTCAAGCTTGGCATTCCCGCGGCTTGTTTGATCCCCGCAGACTCCTCCATTACTCGCCGTTGTCCGCTGTCCTCATCATTAGAATAACGTTCCAGGAGGCTCGGTCAACATATCATTTGGGTTTACTTGTGCGTGTGCGCCCAGTCATGTTGAAATGACAAAGGCACATGCGTGAGAGCGGACTCATTATTGGGGTGGGCACGCACTTCCATACAGTAATGAGAATGTTTTGGGCATTATCATTCATCACCGTGCCTGCGCTGGCAATTACACAAGAGCAGTGTGCATAATGAGGGTTGATTAATTAATTTAGGCCAAACAGGAGGGCCGGCTCTCAGCTTATTAGCATGGAGCACGGCTGAGCAAGAGCAAGTGACAAGAGGTTACGGCAGATAGTCCCACCTGTAGACGAGGCTACACCAGGTGCATGTTCGGGGCGAGTGAAGAACCCTGGCGGAGAATGTAGAGTGGGCTGCTAAATGCTTTTTATCAATTCAACACACCATGTGAGTAATTGTATTTGCTATTCATCCACTTTGAAGATGTGTTAAAATTAAATAATTGTTTGTAACCACATTCTTTCATGGGTGATTAGATTCCCTAGTACATATGTGTGTCTTTGTGTAGTATACAATAATGCTACAGCTGAAACAAACTGGATCAGACCTTCTCACAGCTAGGCACTAATCACTGCTAAAGTGCATCCTTTAATTTTCTTGCTCGGCTTGTGCCACATACAAGGTTAAACCAGATACATGTTTGAATTCACAGCTTTTAGTCTTCCACTAAGTGCATTTTAACAATTCAACACAGCAAGGACCTTCTGCTAATAGTGTGTTAGTGGTGAGCCTTTACAATGGACAGACTGGTTGAATAGAGCCCTCAACTGGAGTCTTTGAGAACTGCATGCATTTTCACCCAGGTGTCAATGGAAGATGGAACGCTCTTTTGCTGAAAACAATTTTTCAATCAGTGTAACAATACAAATGTCAAATATGAGTATGAAAAAAAAAAATGCTTATGCTTGGCTGACAGGCAAAGGAACTTTCATTGTGTAAGAGTTAATGGGATTTTACTGTTTGTCTCCAGATTGGACTTGACAGGTCAGTTAAGGTGACAAAATGCCTTGAGGCTTGTACATAACGCAGCTGTCAGCCACCACATCTGCAGGAGGGAGCTGGCACCATTGGTATGCTGAAGACATGCGTAGAGAAAGTACAGTTTCAAACAGACCTTGAAACTTTTTATTCTCTGAAACTATGAGAGTTGATATATACGGTGAAGGGAAGGCTTTATAGGACATTTGTCTAAACAATGACCTGTTTTTCTTAGGACTAGCAGTAACATGCTGAGATATTCTCCACAGACTGTTAAGAATAGTACCTTTACAATTAGAATTTGTTAACACACACAATTTATAAGATCTTTTTTGAGCTTGTTTTTTTACAGATCAAAATGAATGTTTGTAGGATGCTCTGTTAGTGGTTTAGAAAAGGTACTACAACTACAGTTGTTGCTGCTGGGGCAGCCCATTGGATGAGCCAGGTTAACAATCAGAATCACTTTGCTGGAGAATTAACCTATTGTGCATGTTTTGGGCTGAGGGGGGAAACCGGAGCTCCCGTAGAAACCCATCCAGATACTGGGAGAACCATACAAACTCCAAAAGGCCCAGACGGTCTGGGAGTCGAACCCGGGACCTTCTTGCTGTGAGGCAAGAGCACTGCAAACACTAGTCACTGTGCCACAACTGAACCTGGATTTAGTCAGTGAGCTTTAACTACTGGAGTCCTGCGTAAGCACTCATTAGAAGACAGATGCTTGGATTGTAAGGTCTGTGTGAATCCAGCTTTAGACCGGTCTAAAGAGCGGACTTGGAGCGGCTCAAACAGCTAGTTTCGGAGCGGTCTGACCGACCTAGTTTCTATTTCGTTCTGCTTTTTGAGTGACGAAAGGTCTTCTAGCATGTAATATTCTATGCTAACTCACCTGCGCTGCTCTGCAGAACGAGAAGTTTGGAGCATGTGTCTGACGAGACAAAATGTATCAACTTTAGAGAGGTACATCTCTCTCTGTCCCTCTCCTCTGTGCAGTAAAACCTCCCCGTTTTAAGGGCATTTCTTTCACACATCGCGCATTTCTCCTCTGTCAGAGACACAAGGCTCTCTCGTGGTATTTAACATGTTCTGTCTGTGTGTCTGTGCGACACACAGACAGAACATGTGAACACGACTGAACTAAAGCTGAAGTAAAAGCAGCTGAAACTAGAGCGATCTCGGGTCGACCCATGAACCACTCCAACATGTGTGAAAACAACCTCAATAAAAACAAATAAAGAAGAACAAAAACAAATGTTTTTTTGTTATCGTATAATCAATATCACAGTTTTTGTGAGTAAATAATATTTGATTTTAATATATTTACCTCATTGATATTGATACATTCATATTGATACAAACATATTCACAAAAAATCCTGCATATGGTTCCTTTAAATTTTATAAATCAATATTGTTAATAATATTTAATGAAGTTGCAATTTCTCCAAAAGTCTCTCGCAGAGTAGAGAGGAACAGGCTGACTGGTCTGCTGGAAGCAGTAGGTCTGGCAGGTGGGATAACAGTTGGTTGTAGTTGAGTCCATATTGGTGCAGAGAGAGCAGCTGAGTGGCCTGTGGAGTCGCACTGTAGCAGACGTCGACTCTGCTCAGAGGCTCTGCAGAGTTGGCATGTGTCTGTGTTGTCACTAGGTTTCAGTATTGGACTTACACCAGTGTAGAAATGCAAGACCAATGCTGACACCTTTATATTTATTCTATGCTATATGAGCTAATACAGTATGAAGTTGAATGATGAAGAAAAGTCCCAGAGCCACCTTTTGGTATATGTTTCTGATCATGTCTGGATGGAGACGTTGTTTAGGCAAGTAACATTTATCACACAAGCATTGAACATCGAATTTTGCATATTTGTGAACCACTAATTGAAAATCACGTTGGGTTCTGACTTGTTTCCCACCCAGGAGGAGCTTTAAGTAGATGTTTGTATTTGAGCAAACATTTTGTAAAGCTGAAATGAGAACTTATCGGCTTTGACTAGACAGCTTTGAATAGTTATAAAAGCCAAGCAGGATACATCAAGGTCAAATATAGCTAAGCGTTGATGAATAATGAAAATGACGTGCTGCACTCAAGTTATACAAACCTATTCAGAACTTCCACTTGCATTTTCTCGCCTTCCGTCGCACACAAAGCTCCTATATACGCCGCAGAAAGTCGGGCTTCTTGTGATTTGGTCTAAGCCTCCATTACCATTGTGCCCACTGTACAGCTGCTGATTGTGGGGAGAATATGGAGGTCTAAATTGTCCCTATAGCCTTCCAAGTAGCGCGCTCCCTGCTCACTACCTCATTTCAGTGCCATTCATTCGGCTGGCGTCTGCTTTTTGTGTTCCGCGAGAGGCTGGAATTTAGCTTTGGACAGACCTCACCACCATCACGAGCCAACAATCAAATCCACCCATTACGCAGTCGGATAATTTGAATTTTTTTGCTGAAATGAACAGTACCGAGCCAGGGTTTTAGTTGGACTTCTGTGTTGAATGGGAAATAATGAGATCCATGTATTGAAAGAGTAATTTTGGTAGAGATTTTGGGAAAGGTCTTTTTTATTTAAATTTTTACTAGCAAATATACAACGTTGCCAAAAACTGGACTGGCGTCGAAACCTTTTAGGTCATTGTTGCGTAGTTCTTTTTCTTGTGCTTGTACAGTTCTTTCTTTGGTAAAAGGCCGTGTTGAGAAAAGTTTTCAAAGATTGCGTTTCGATAAGAATTGTTTCCTTTTGCAAATCTTTGATGATTGAAAATATCACGTTATATTTTGTGTTCTCTGCTGGGTTACATCAATGCTGAAACTTAAATGACACTTTCAACAATAACCAGTACTAAACACCCATTTTCACCATATTTTCCTTACTTTTACTAGAGTATTTGTGTCACATAGTTTTCTTGAGTAAATATTTTGGTTGCTTTACCCACCACTGGCCATTCATGATGAGGTCTACACGAGCCAAGTCTTTCTATTTGTTTGAATACGGGGATACACCTTTCTTTTGCAAGCCTTCTAATGTTTTTAAGACGAAACACTGCAGTTGAAAGGGGAAAAAATGTATTTGCCTGGCCAAAAAACAAAAACGTCACACTCACATTAGGCCACCTTTACCTTTGATTACTTCTGCAATGTCCACTGATTTATTTCCACCCAGTGTGGCATTCATTGTTCACTACGATCTTGTATTGATGATGAAGAGTGCGAACACTAAGCAAAGCCTTCTCCAGCACATCCCAACTGTTCTCAGTGGAGCTAAGATGTGGATTCTGTGGTGGACAATCCATGTGTGAAAATGAACATTCACACTCCTGAACCACTCTTTCACCATATGAGCCTGATCCTGGGAATGTCATCTTGGAATATGCCTGTGCCATCAGAGAAGAAGAAACCCACTGATGGAATAACTCATAAATAATTATTCAGGATGTTCATGTTTCAGCTGAGCTCATTCTTTGGGCATATAGTGTTGCTGGACCTAAAACTGACAAACTGCATCAAAACCCAGTTATATCTGCTTAGTTAAATCCAGGCGGTGACTTTATTTTTGGCCAGGCTGTGTATTGTTAAGTACAAGACTGGAAAGTTTGGAGTGCATTTTGAGAAAATGGCCATTGAAGTTACAATTTCCCATATACATGTAGTTCTATGTGGAAATGTATTTATTTGTTAGCAGCTGAGAGTTTTTATGTTACGAGAGCTGGCCCAAAACCTGAAAACTGAGAATACAGAGTTTCTCCTGCAGTGTCTTCCCTTAAAGCACTATTAGATTGACACATACTGTAAGTTTAATTTAATATTTTGAAACCATGAGAGCAAAGACAGAGGCTAGTTGCCGTTTACTTTCTTGAATTTGGCTGCTCATTCATCTTAGCATCAGTTTGTATTTACTCGAAGCCCTCAGATAGACGGAGGTGAGAGGTTGTGTAAGAAGTTATGAATAGCAAATTGAGCATAGGTCATTTTGTTTCACTCTATCATCATCAAGCCGTGTCACTTTTGAGACCGCTCCCACTCCGGCTGCTTTGTCTGCTGGAACGCTTCGTGATTTATTTTGTCACAAGCACTTTCAGTTGTACGGAATAGGCTTCAAAGTAAAACACTGAATATGGAAACGAAGAGACGCGCGGGTCTCGCCTTCAAACAAGTCTCACCGCCAAAAGGAAGATTCAAATAATTGGAGCCATTAATCAAAGAGAGGAATGGCAGTCGTTTTTGTGTTGTCAATGGAGTACTTTTAACTATGTTTATATCATGATGTCACTTGAAATAGATGCATGCTTACGACATGCAAAACATACAAAGAACAGCTTAAAATATTAAAATCTAGTTTCAAACTTCTAGAGCACACATACACACTCAAGTTTAAATTTTGCTGTGGAGTAATATTGTCTAAGAACTGAGGTTACTCTTTTGAAATCATGATGAAACAAACTACTCGAATGTCCCTGATCTAGCGTTTACATGACCTTCAACAACTGCCAGGAAAATTGTTCAGGAGCAAAGAAAAACTCACTTCAGCTGAATTACAGGACTCTCTGACAAAATTAGACTCTCTGAAAAAGATGATGTTTGTTTCAAGATGCACAATATGTAAACCTTTGATCAGGGACATTGGCTAGTTTCTAGTTTAAAAGTGTACACAAACAGGTTTTTTGACAATAAATGGCTTCACGCAACCACTAACCATGAGTGGAGTAAAGGTGACATTCTGCCAGCACAACTTTTTAGCTGATTTATAATGATGCAGCCGAGTAAACAAAACAGCAGGGGGACTTCCAAAGGTTCCTCACAAATCAACCACATCAAAATAAATTGAGTTTATGATGCAATGTAAATGAATATATCATGTGCAATCTAATTGACTGTATTGTCAATGTTTCCTTGTATTGTACTGTATATGCAAAGTTAGGCGAAAACCATTGGAAAGATTACATTTTCTTTTAAATAGCTTGAATTCTTAGCGTCGGTGGTCCCAAGAGATCTTTGGATGTAAGGCACCTGATTTTTTTTTATTACAAACAATGAAAGTGGGAGCGAGTACATTCAATTGATAGTTGTGGTTGAAAAACATTCCTAACTTTCCTAGCGCATGTAAAATCCAATTTCTTCATAGAGATGTATTTATAAGCCAATTTCACAACTTGTGGGGTCACTTTTTAGGGTCACTGTCACAGAAATGCAAGAAAAGTAGCCTGCACCTCTTGAAATTGATCAAAAATGCTTCATATTTAGATGCACAGTATTATTTTCACACATATCTTTAGTTTACAATATGCTAAAGGCAGGCAAAACAAATGTTTTCCTCTTCTAGGTAAAAATCAGGTTTAGTGCCTTTTTAATAAAAGGTGGAAGTAAAGCAAACTTGAATCATTTTTCATATCTCAACATGAAGCCTTTGCCACATACTGTACATGTATAGATTTGCTAACATCGGCGAAACCAACACTTTTACTCAAGTAAGAGTACTGATACCTGAAAGAAATGTTTCAAGTTTAAGTAAAAGTACTGTAAAAAATAGCCTAGTACCATTTCTTTAAACAAAGTTGCTCCAGTAAATGTAGTTAATACTTTCAGTCATCTTTCAGTTCAATTGTGAAGTAATATCCCGCTCATGCTGCGCTGGTTAAATGCTACATACTGCTCTTTCTAACATCGCCACACAAGCCTCCTGACGGTTTGACACAAATGCAACCTCTGGAGCATCTTCAAATGGCACACATGTAAATGATGAGACCCCACCTGAAGTGATGCTGCTAAATATGAACATCTCTCATTATAATGGCCATCTTGACATTTGCGGAGGTCTTTTCTCCCTCAGCAGCAGCAGCACACTACTACTTTACTTTTGCCATTTTCCTTGGCCTGTGCACGAATAAATGTCAAGCCATACTAACACTGCATAAAGGGGGCAAGAACATATGAATTAGCAGACGGAAAAGGTTAATGCATTCTTTAAGTTAATCATGCGCAGTGGACATCCTGTCTAACTCTCTCTACTGGTGTTCAGTTTCACGTTGTGCCAGTTTACCGTTTCTCCACCTAGTTAGTGTATGTTACTCACCTCGGGGTATTTTTAAAAGGAGGGATATCAACAGGAGTAATATTTTTCTTACATATTTATGAAATCAATGTGTGGTTGAAAAAGCATACAGTAGTTCTTGAATTATTTAGTGTTTATTTTTCACATCAGATCTGTCCAATACAAACTGTATATAAATGTGGCCAGAAGTGTTGACGTAGCTTTATCAGTATTCTGCCGCCGTTAGCTAAATAACACACTGCTTTGCTCTCATTTCACCACATGCAATATACAACCGACATCAACACACGCGTTTCACTTTTGTATTCCAGTCTCCATCTGGGTAAGAATGACCTGTTGACCTTCTACGATGGCGACGACCTCACGGCCAACATCCTGGGACAGTACAGTGGGACGCGGCCGCACTTCAAGCTCTACACCTCCATGGGAGACGTGACCATTCAGTTTCAGTCAGACCCCGCCACCAACATCTACGGATACAACAACGGATTCGTGGTGCACTTCTTTGGTACGTACTGTATAGGGAGTGGACTGACTTCAAGACCCCAGGCCAACAAGCGGCCCATCGTGGCAACAGCGTAGCAACAGAGCCAAATGAGTGGTGGTGGGGTTTCTATTCACAATAAAAGGAACACTGCAAAAAACATAAATCAAGCATGGGTTTAATGAGCTGTTTCGAGTACATTAGACTAGGGCTGAAACAACTAATCGATTATTGAAATAGTTGTCAACTATTTTAGTAATCGATTAATCGTTTCTGGGATATACAGACTCAGACAGAGTAAGAACTACATCAAAATTTTGTATTTTTTGTGAAAAAACTATGCTGACTCTGAAGGCATTGGTTCTAGAAGTTTTTTTTGCAAATATTTTTGCTCTGATTGTTCCAAATCTTGGCTCATAATCTAATCCGAGCAGAAAGAGGACTCTCTCGCTCTCACTTTTACAATCCCAGAGTGAATTTTAGAGGTTCTTAGCTTTCAAATGAGGAATGACATGTGGGACTTGTACAAAGAGCATCCTACAAACATTAGCTTTAACTTTACTCCATCAAGACGTCCTCAAACGCTGTCACTTTAGCTTCATGTGCAAAAAGCTTTTAACAATTACACTTTCCATGCACCTTTTTGCGCCAACCGATTAATCGATTAATCGTAAAAATAATCGGCCGATTAATCGATTACCTAAATAATCGTTAGTGAAAGCCCTACATTAGACGTATTTACTACTGTCATCTGACTGGTTCTAAGGTATTTTCGCTTAAAAAAATAAAATAAAACTGCCAATAGGACACTTGGAATGAGAAGAAATGTATTGAAGCAAGTCAGAAACACCTCAGGACAAGTCAAATATTTCTTGGTGCAATGAACGACTAAATCTTAACCAGTCAAAATATCAAAATATGTCAAAATTAGATTCTGAATTTGAGCCATTTAAACTAATCTGGATTTTTACTTTTTGCAGTGCATCCATCAAACCAATTGGTCCATCTAATGAGGTTTAACTTTTTTAGAAAACTGATTCTTATTGTCATGAGGTGTATTTTATAAAAGTGAAGCTAGTTCTTCGAATAGGGAAGGTTGGCTATTGAAACTTCTATGCGTTCAATCTTTTGGCTACTTCTTTTTATCCCTGACCCACATTTATGGGCACAACATTATTTATTTATTTCTTTTTCAAAATATTCAGAAAGTCAATCAATCAATTTATTTTTGTATCGCCCAATATCACAGCAGGAGCTTTAACAAAAGTAACTATATTACTTTTTTCAGCAACTGGGGAATATAATATATACTTAAACGAAATACAGTAATATATTAGTTATTACAAGTGCAACTCCCCCAAATAAGATGCAGCACCAAATCAAGTTGGATACTGGTGTAGAAGTGACTTGTGAAGCTAATTTCTTCAAAACAAAACATGAGAGAATGGAGACGAATGAGGAAAAGGAAATCTTGGATTACACTTTAGCTCGGTGGCTTTATTCTCCCTTTTTTCAGTGTATATTTTGCTAAAAGTAACTCAAAGTAGTGTAACTCAGTTACATTTTTGAAACAGTAATATGTAATAAAGCTGTAACTAGTAATATAGAATATATTACAATTTTTAAGTAACTTGCACAGCACTGAAAAGGAGTCATCTAAAAGGGCGTCACAGACACCAAAAAAACACAAATCAAACATCAAACAGTGATCAAAACAAATGAAATGTCAATTGTGACGCAGAGCAAAAAGTGATCTAGAAACAAGTTCACCGGCGAGGACCACAACCTCAGATATCGAATATAAGACTTTACTGAAACACGTAAAGGTGACACGAATAAAATGTGATGAGGGTTGGCTCCCGGGCCTGTGTCCTCCTGTCACCTGAAAGAGAAGGCATAAAAAGAGGGTGGGAGTGTGGGGCACTGAGTGGAAGAGCGAGAGGACGAGGAGGGTAAACGTCCGGCTTAAATGGGAGTGGTCCTGCTCCCGAACACTTGTCCTTGATTCTGAGTAAAATGATCTACCAATGGTGCAAGTATTTAAATAAATAAAAAACATCTCATTGCACTTAAATTTAGAAAATAAATCTAGATTTACTTGAAATTAGACACTTTTTAAAATTTATTTTAAATGCAAGATTGCTTGTTCCATTGGCAGATCATTTTACTATCTACTCAAATCAAGGGCAAATATACTTCTTTCAAGATAATTCAACTAATCTAGAACAAAAGCAAGAGAGTTAATACATTTCTCATTTCATTTGTCTTGTCTGATATACAGTAGTGCAACTAACCAAACAGTATTTGAACAATTATTTTCATTATTACACTAATATTTTGATAACACAAAATGGAATGAAGATCTGTGTCCTCCGAGCCCTCTTTTCTCTGACTGTGTATTTTCTGGGTCCGGGCCAACACCAGGTGCACCGGATTAGACAAACAAAGACGCACAATAATAGGGTGCACTTCAACATCAGCTGGGTTTGTACAACGCTTTGTGCTGTTGGCAATATCTGCACTAGTTATTTAAGCCCTGATTGACTGGTGCCAAGCCACATGCTGTTTTCGATCCCATAAAAAAAAAACAGAGCTATATTTAGGCTCCCCACAGCTGTTGTGCTCTTCAGAGTCAAGTAAACGGTTGGTAATAATAATAATTCATTGCACTCATTGTCTTTTGTCTTTGTGGTGACTTCCAGAGGTGGCCAGGAACGACACTTGCTCCGAGCTGCCGGAAATTGGCAACGGCTGGAAGAGCACATCGCACCCTGACCTCATCCACGGGACTGTCGTCACCTACCAGTGTTACCCCGGATACGAGCTGGTGGGCTCCGAGATCCTCATGTGCCAGTGGGACCTGACGTGGAGCGGGGACGTGCCAAAGTGCGAGGAAGGTGAGAGGAGTCAGAGGAATACCAAGATTATATGTGACGAACAGTCACTGAGACTTTATTTAACACTGCCTCAGCTTTGTTCATGTAACATCACAACATTATAAAGAATGCTGATGGCAACTTCTGATTGGCTGGCTAGTGACTGTTTAGAATGTAGCTGTATGACAGAGATCGAAGAGTTACCCTTTGCTCTAATGCAGTGTTTATTTGGGTCAATATTTAGTAAAATAATCATTTTTAGCCAACTTTGCATTCATATTGTTGTATTCAAAATTAAATATGTTTAATAATATGCTCTGCTTCATGGAGCTTCTCCCACATGGAGAAAGTACAGACCTGTTCCTTTGGCATTATTTTATTTTATTTATTTGTTGTTTTGGTTGGGACAGTGTTAATGAACACACATGAGCCACATGCATGTAAACATTCCACTCAGGATTGTAGCCATGGGCTAATTTCCATCCGGTATTCCACACTCTCATTCACTTGGCCTATTGTACATGTTTTCAGTGGTAGGGGAAACCTACGCAGACCCGGGGAGAACATGCAAACTCCACACAGAAAGGTCCGGTCCAGGGCTCAAACCCAGGACCTGCCAGCTGAGAAGCTCGAGCACTAACCGCTGCACTACTGTGCCACTCTTAACTCTGTCATTAGAAGTTTTGAAGTTTTAGTCCCCTTTTCATTTGTATTTAAAAATATCTGACTTTAGTCATAGTTTTGTGAAGTGAAGTGAAGCGCTTTATTTGTCATTATACAATGTACAACGAAATTACATAGATCAGATGGAGGGTAGATTGGTTATCATTGACTACTTTTAATTTAGTTTTAGTCTAATTTCAGTCAGAAAAAAATATTACTTTTGTCTACCCTGCTCTAAAGCGTTATTTTTGATAGAATGGGTTAGTCTGAAAATATCAATAACCCTAACCCTGCTCCTAACCCTGTTCTTAGCCCTAAACTTAGTCCTTAATCTGACCTTTTTCTTACTTTTGTACAATAAAATTGTTGCCATTTTTCAACTGCTGTTAGAATTTTGCTGGCAACACTCATCATGACGTCTCTAGAGTTCTGTGAAATAGTGCCTCCTGAGCAGAGTGTCTAGCACTAACCTATTAATAATGAGGTGTACAATACAAAAAGGCCCTGGTTAATGGCTAATTTCTCATTATCGACAGTGCCAAACTTACACAAAGTTCAATGTCTTCTCTGAACTGCAGATTAACAAAGATGAAACCTTGTTCTACTCCATAGCATTACAAAGTGTTGGCACAATAATTGGTTTAATCAATTTGTGGACAGTAAACAAATATGGTTCAGCTTTTATGTTGATTAGTCCAGGGTTAGACCTAGTTTACCCCTGGCTTAGTTTGTGTTGTATAAATGTTGCCTCATGGATATGTTGCTTTTGTGTTGTGGTCAGTGATGTCATGCCAAGACCCTGGGAGCGTAGACCACAGCCGTAAGGTGCTCACAGGAAGCCGGTTCGCAGTGGGCTCAACAGTGCAGTTCATCTGTAACAAAGGCTACATCATCTCTGGGAGCAGCCTCCTCACCTGCTACAACAGAGATACCGCAAAGCCCAAGTGGAGCGACAGGCTTCCCAAATGTGTCCGTAAGTGGGCTACTGTGTTATCGGTTATGGTTTATTCAGAAATATAAACCACTGCGAGGCCTCATTTCAAACTTTTTTTAATTGAATATTTACATAGGCTGACCTCTGCGGCAAGCATTTTACTTTCCGTTGCGTGAGTTTCCATTATAAAGTTATAAAGTGGTTCGACTCTTCTCCCTAATGATTTCCCACTAATGACTCCATTGTAAAACACTTCATTAACGATCACTAATTGTGTGCAGACACCACTGTCTCACTGATGAGCTCCTGTTAATAATGACTATGTAATTGAGAGCCTCACACATAATAGTGGTGAAAACATAACTTCTGAAAGACGTCCTTAGTTTAGAGATGAGATGCATGAATTTGTGCAAAACAAGACTTACAAAACTACAAGTTTAAATTTGTAGAACCCAATCAGTATGGCCACAAGTTTTAATACAATGTCCAAGAGACCCATGGATAGATAATTGATTTGGCTCAGAAAAAATATGAATACATTATGAATTTGGTAAAACTTGATTTGCAGGAGTGCTACTTGGATGCAGATTCATTGTTTAAAATTTGTCTAGAACAATGTCCTTTTGGTGCTCTTCAGTGCAGGGACCATATAGTGAGCAAACAGCTCACATAGCTTTACATTATGAATTTGTCTGTGTAGGTTCTCAGTCTGTTTGCCGATGATACATGATGAATTGCAATTTTAATGGTTGCAATTATCAAATCATAAACCTGCAATTATTTAGGCAGAACAGAGATATTGCCCTGACATGTTCTGAGATGCTTGCAGTTCCTGTAACACTTAAGTATTTGGTATTTCACAGAAATTGTGCGCAGGGCCGGTCCAGCCCAATAAGCAGCCTATGCAGCTGCTTAGGGCCCCAAGACCACCAAGGGTGGTGTATACATTTGCAGTAGAGGTGTTGTGTACCGCATAACTTTCCCTCAAATGTCTCCTCAAAGGTACTAATCGAGTCGACGTCGACTAATCGATGACGTCATCGTGAATAAAAAATACATTGTAATTTATTTGGCAAAACTGCACATTTTTAACAATTAACAACCAAAACAGTGCATTCACAGGAGTGCGCTCCTCATACAACAATAATGCCATCATCATCCACACATGGCCGTACAATGTGTATTTTTCTGATCTGATTCTGTGAATATGTCGAAACAAATGCGTTTAAATCAAGACCAAGATGATCTGAACCAGGACTTAAACTGAGCCAGACCAAGCTATACCTTACGCCTATACAAAGCACAATAAGACACCGCCTCAACAATCATGTTTAAGCCTCAAATATCACAAGCAGAATGCATATTCAGCGCAGAGCCATCCCGCTGTGTAAACAACATGCAGTGCGTCGCTCCACGTCTTCCTTCCATCAGTTGTGAAGTTGTTCCGGTCACCTGAGCGCCTGGAGTCCGGTGTTAAGCGTCCTCCGTAAATTACAATCCACAGAAAGTGGGTCCAGTTCTTCACCTCTCTGTCCCAACGTTTAACACCCATTTCCAGAAGTTTTAGGCGCTACCGGACTACATAGCAGCGTAAGATAGCTGCCGCTCTGTCTGGCAGCAGTCACAGAGAGCTTATCTGTGACGGTGAGCTGACCAATCAGAAGCCACTGTCGCAGCATGCTGCCCACATACGCTCACACGTGGCTCAGAGGAGACTGTTATTGATCAGGCTCTGGAGCAGAAATGAAGCCTGTTATTAAAACGAAGGCTGACTCTAACTCCAGATCAGGCCGACAGCAAAGCGCTACAGACACTGCATTTAATCAGACTTTATCTGGCTCTGAAATTATCATGCATTAGGGGATTTTTGGAATTATTGATCGTAGTATATCTGGCAATACTGGCGCCGACTAGTCGACGTCACTTGAACAAAGTCGCGAGACAAGCTAAAGTCTAATCTGTTCAACCCCTAGTACACGGCACACC
>OMNZ01050635.1:0-15537 GCA_900303255.1 Lesueurigobius sanzi
AACCTCTTAAACCCCAGCGTGCCAAATTTGGGTCCTTTCCATTCAGTTGCAAATTAATCAAAGTGGCCACTTCTAACAAAAGTAAGCACCATCTCGAAGGCCAAATGAAACTCCTGGGAAGGCTGAATTTGAGGGTTAGATAATATTCTGGATCTTTGTTTGCACAGGACTCGGTGAAGTGGAGGCAGGGATCTCTAAACCTTTCAGAAAAATCTGTCAGTTGCCCCAAAAATGATCAATATGTGGACCTGAGTTTTTATGTTTTCAAATCACAATTGAATCGTCAAATTTTTCGTATTTGATGGTGCTTTTGTCAACTATTTTGGGCCCACTGCGCCTTGTGTGTCCAATTTGGGTCCTGTGGGGTATAAGAGGTTAAAGTATCCTTCTTGCTCCCCATTGATCAGAATCCAGAAAAGACACAAGGATGACTAACAACTCGTATTGATGATCTGATAATCCATCCATCCATCTTCTTCTGCTTATCCGTTGCGGGTCGCGGGAGCAGCAGTCCCGTGTCTCATTGCACCAGTCCCTTATGGCTCGTCCTGCAGGTGGTGGGTCCACAGGAGCACGGCCCCACGACCCCCTTCTCTGGGCGACGTAGCCGTAACCTTGATGGTCTCATCATAAGGAGCTTCTGAGCCGCTCTTGAACTGTCATCTAGGACCTTTTAGCCATGGGAGACCCTACAGGAGCATAATGCCCCAGACAATAGAGCTCCTAGGATCATTCGGGTGCTCAAACCCCTCCACCACGATAAGGTGATGGTTCGAGGAGGGGGATGATGTGATAATGTTGCAATTGATTGGACCAGGATGAGAACTGGAAACCTAACTGTCTGAATAAGTCACTGCAGTATGAGTTATAATCATTTTTACACCTGCTACTCATTAATGTGTGGTTTAATCTAATATAGCATTGATATGTAGTTATAAATGGTTATGTCAAAATGATTTAAGTATGAAATAATAATGAATAAGTGAAGTATGTGAAGTGCTATACATTATGAGTTAAGCAACAAGTACTATGTTAGTCACACTTAACTAAATAATTGTTCATGATGATGTTAATTCGTCATCTATTAAGGCTAAATAATGTGTGTGTGTGGGGGGGGGGCTAAACCTTCGAAAAAGGAGTTTTTCCTGCAGTGTCTCTCGTAAAAAAAAACTGCGTAATGAAAGATATATTCACTCGTTTTTTTAGTCATCTGTGAAGTGGAGAAGTTTGTGAAAGAGTCTGTGAAGAGACCGCCGCCCGTCCACAACTCAAAAACCTTAGAGGAGTGGAAGGAGCTGATTGGACGCTGTCTTGGTGAGGATCTAGAGGTCTAATGTGGGATATATGTATATTTGAATAATTGTGTGTTTTCTTCTCCAGCTGTGGACAAAGCCAAAGACATAACAATCGACCCTGTCTGCTTCGACAAGAACTGGATGAAGATGTGAGTTCATTTAAGTTCTCTAGGACTAGTTTCTCATGTCTGTCTATACAAGTTAAAGGTACACCGCGTAACATTTCACCCAGTAACTAGAATACAATACATCATCTATTTTTTGTTGTTGTTGAAATATACCTACAAAATGACCAATCTAACATGTGTCTTTGCTGTGAGTGGATCACCTCTCCTAAGACTTGACATGTAACTTCCCTGGGAGCGGGGACGTCTCCAGCTCGTCTCGCCATGATGTTGATTTAAACAGGTTAGGTCCTCATCCAAATCCAGTCTTTGATTACCCACTGCAAAAATTGCAACCGTTGGCAACAATATAATCCACAATGTCACGCAGTGTACCTTTAAATAAAGAAAAGAAAACATTGTAGGCAAGATTCTTCCGTCTTCATCTGTACTCGTAGTTGAAATGTAGGACTACGAGTACAGATGAAGACTGAAGAACTCCTGCCCGACTGAGAACCTGCAAAAGAAAACATTCCAATTTGATTCCCATAGTAGTCCCTCACAATTATATCATAAAGGTATAATATGTTGATGTTTGTTGTGTTCTAGGGTTCATTTGAAGGCTGGGGAAGGATGTAAGAAGAAGGACCTTGTTGACTTTTTCCAGAGCTGTTCCAACTCCAAACACTCCAAACGGTCAGTGTCTGAAGAGTCTGATGAAAAGTTATACTCAGAGGAACTGTCCGACTCGGAGGGTGAGTCAGAAGGGCAGTCTGACTCGGAGGATGAGTCAGAGGAACAGTTCGACTCAATGGAACAACCAGAGGAAGAGTCTTACTCAAGGGATCACTCAGAAGAGCTGCCCAACTCAATGGAACGGTCAGAGGAAGAGTCTGACTCAGAGGAACTGCCAGAAGACCTGTCTGACTAACAATCAGGAATGTCTTGCGTATACGTATATGTCACAGTGGAACTTTAAACCAAGTCTGGCCACTGAAGCTCAATAGTTAGTACTTCTTTTTGCCGCACATCAAATCTTGCACTCTTAGATTATTCTCCTGATTATTTCACAATTTATTTAAGTATGTTGTCACTGTTTTTTCTCTCTTGTAATGCAATAAAACTATTAACCCTGTATATAGCAGGGATCTCCAAGCAGTAGCTCGCCATCCCTTTCCATGTAGCTTTCAACATGTCTACATAGTCAACTTTAAGATGCATTTTTGTCATTCTGATCAAAACATCTCCAAACATTTAGTTGAATATAGCAAAGTATAAACCAGAATCTACTGTAATTTTCTTTGATTGTATTGAATGATCATCTTGTCAGTCCAAGAGGCCGAGTTACACTTGTTTCTTTGAAGTATAAGGAGCTCGCTGCCATTTTTGTAACGCAAAAGTAGCTCACAAGGTAAAAAAGGTTGGAGACCCCTGCTTTTCAGTGTATAACCATTTGTATCACCTTTTTTACATGGATTTCTGAGCCCTCTACATAATCAGGATATTATCTTTTTCTTTATATACAATCAGATACTTGTAATGCAGAGGTCCACCCACCAGGGGGCAGTAATTCATGTCCCAGAGACATCTAAAATGGCTGCCGGCACTCTGTGATTCACAAGCGTTTTTTTACCAAACATTTTTGTGAAAGTGAATATTTTAAGGTAAGAAAAACTTTCAAATTGTTACTGATGCTTCAAAAGGAAGGTTTAGAGGAGCTGAAACTTTCACAAACTGATTGAGAGGAAAACCGTGTTGTGTGTATCAAATTTGATACAGCAGGTTATAACGTAATGATACAGGACATTTATATGGAAATTTGGCCATTGGAATTTATTGTATTTAAGGCTTAAATAAAGAAACATACTGTACTTATATCAAATCTTTTTAGATAAATAAATTTAAAGTTTAAATGACACCATTAGGTGTATTTTTATTAGTATAGTGTTTTAGTTTAAAATGTATTTTATAAGGGTGTTTTAAATGTATTTATTCTCTCACAGAAATGCCCAATGTAACAAAAAAATATACAAATTAGAACTCATATAAGCAAATCAATATTACATTTTTTGTTTCTATTTGTCACAAAGTTCAATAAACTCCAACTGAAAAAAAAAAAAGAATTTCTTAGCATCTTTGGTTTGGGCTTTACAGGGTTAATACAAAGGTTTTAAAAACCACGGTCTGGCTCCAGATTTTAAATTGTGTTATCTTTAATGACCACATGATGGCAGTAAAGGCTCAACGATATAACCCTCCTCATGATTTGCTCATCGGGTTTACACTGTTTCCACTCTACACATTTGCAAATCCATATTAAAACCATTGTGTGCCATTGAGTCTCAGCTGACAGACCGAGCCCTGAGACTGGAGAGGAGAGCATTCAACACGTCAAAACTTCTGCCTTGGAAAGCATTTGGTACATAAAATCTTGCAGCCCAAAGTACAGGTAATCTTGTCAGTCATAAGAACAAAAGAGAAAGTGGAGGTCTATATGTTCTTATGCAACATTAGCCTAATGCAAGAAAACTTTTTTTCACTTTTACAATAAGCTGATGCTACTAAAGCGAGGAGAGAAAGTGATACGTTGCTTCACTGGGTTGAATTAAAAGGGGAATTAATCATCAAAATGAAATGGCCTGATACATGATAAAGCTCTAGAAAAGAAAAGAGGTCAAAATGTTGGAGACGTGACTCTTTGGTTTAATGTATTTCAGGCTGTTGACTCTACTGTTCCTGAGATATGAAAATAATTAAAATGTGAGAGGAGATGCCCGTCTGCTCTGTACGGCACATGATTTAGTTTTTGTTTATTTTGTATTATATTTAATACCTCATTCATATTTGATGAGCAACATAATATAGTTGACCTTTGATGTGTCATTGCTCAGCTTCAGTGAATGTGTGGTATTTCCTTTATACTTTTGTTGAAAACACCTCTCCTGCTCTTCCGATTTCGATGAATCCGCTGTGGCCAAGTTGTAGGTGAACTTTGTCTTCCTGTGTCCAGCAGCATGAGTAATGGACATGACAGGGGGGACACCTGCCCTGAACTGAGAACAGGAGAGAGGAGGGGCTCACTACTGATGGGACAAACACAGCCAGGCTACAAACTCTCTGGCACTATCACTTATGGTGACAGTCCAGGAGGGGCCATGCTATTACCAGACCAGGGGCCTGGCCCAAAGCACGACCCGTCCTGCCCACGATGGATGACTCTCTCTGGGGACTAAATTAATACTGGGAGTCGAGAGAATTGCTTTTGGAACAATGCCCTCCTTAGGAGCTAATCAGACAGGAGTTATCTTGTTTTGCCTGTGGGCAGCAGAGCTGTGGCCTGGCACCAGGCAGCTGCACTATATTGAGCCATGGAGCTCCTTCTTTTGCAGCAGCGCTGTGTGGGACTGCTGTTCAGGAAGGAGCACTTCAGTGGTCTGGGGTCATGAGCATTGATCAACCACAGCATCAAAGTCTTAATATAGAACTCATCCCTTCATTTACAGCTTACACATAATAAAACCTGGTTAATAGTTTACTATGACTGAAATATTTTTTCACAGTGGCTCGGGTGATTGAGCTGTCACAAGGTTGGTGGTTTGATCCTCCCTTCAGTCAACAGTATTGTGTACTTGGGCAAGACACTTGATCTATTTCCTGACTGTCTGAATGTTTTATGAAAAAGAATCAAAACGTGTGAGACATCCAAAACTTGTTCTTTGTGAACAAACACAGTGAGTGCATGAAAAGTCTCATTCCACTAAATAAGTTGGGGGGATTGCATGTTGTGACCAGAAAATGTCATCAGCCAGCAGCTCCAGTCGCCATCAGGCAGTGTGCAGCACAGAGCTCTCTCCTCTGGCCCCGGGCACTGGCCACTTGAGCAGGACCCATCCCCCTGTCTCCCTCCTCCTCTCCACTGTCTGTCTGTCTGTCCTTCTCTCTAACCAGGCTGCTGCGATGTCCCTCCCCTCTCTGTCGGCCTGAGGCTCCCGGCTCCCATAGTGTCAGGCCTGGGTGTTGACAAAGCAGCTCGCCTACAGAAGACACATCAAAACTCTGCGCTGTTAGGGTGCGCGGCGCACAACAAAAGAACAGAGACTCCAGTTTCTTTCTGAGGCCATTACTAGACCCAACAACGTCGCCATGGACAGAAACAGGCCCTGGAGGATGCTCGAAGCACCAGGAGTCACAGCAGCACCATGATTCCCTTCAAAATCCGCTTCAAAAGTGCAGATCTCTGTTCCCTGGCCTGGCTGATGACATTGATGGATTATTGTAAATGTAAAGCATAAGTCAAGGCTGCTGCTTGATGCCACAGTGACACATGAATTCTAATGGGTGCTGTGCCATGCCAGGGACTCCCCCCAAGGGCACGTTCAAGCCAAGGGACTGCTACATGATGCATACCAGATGTGATATGCAGGCATCACACTGTTTATGCTGTCACGGCTAACCAAATAGTGGTAACAGCAACAAAAGCATAAGAGCCACTTTCCTCTGCATTCAACTCGCAGGGATGACTATATGTACAACTGGGTACCAAGCCAGAAGTGAAGTAACAAGTCTAAAAAAGAAGTGTTTAAGTGTTGGATGGTGAACTTAAAACAGGAGAGAAAATTGCTTAGATCCTTTGCCGGGTAGAGACAACTAACACCAATATCACATTATCAAGAATTAAATCAGGGATGCCCAAAGTGTTTTCCATGGAGTCACACTCAGACATCTAAAATGGCTGCTGGCGCTCTGTCATCCACAAGCGTCTTTTACCAAACATTTTTGTGAATTGTAATATTTTATGGGAAGAAAACCTTTACCATGGAAGGCCAAAATGACCAGGTAAAGGACCAAACACAATACTGTTTTACATGAAAAGACGAAATTTACACAGAACTTTAAATATCTTTGAATGTGCTTTTGATGAGGACATGCTGTGTTGGTGTTCTTTGGTACAGTCTATTCATTCAAAGATTAATTAAGTCCTTAATACTCCTTACAAGTCTAAGCACCACCTCGAGGTGAATCAAACCCCGAGGAGGGCCCATTATTTGGTAACACTTTAGAGTACTGACCACTACACACTGTGTACTAACAAGGTAATTACTATAAACTTTGCATGTAATACCAAGATATTTACACTCCTGTTACTGTAATCACTCTGTAATAACATACTTATATCTGGTATTAAATAGGTAGTTACAAAATAAATACTCAATACTTTCCATGTAAAACCAAGATAGTGACACCTGTTTCGGTAATAACAGTGTAATAACAAATAACAGTTATTTTCAGGTTTGTATCACGTACTGAAGGATAAGTTCATTTTAAGTACATAATAATAGGTTATTTAAAGTGTAAGTAACATAAAATGGTCAATAATCTAAAGCAGGACTTTCCCGGGTTGAACCCGTACCAACTCATTATAACATTTTGTCTGTAGGTTCTCAGTCGTCCAGGAGTTGTCCATCATAGACAAAGATTCTTCAGTCTTCATCTGTACTCTGTAGTTGAAGTGTAGGTGAAAGAGGGTGGGACTTACAGGCAAACTCCTCCTACTGATCTTTGTGAAGCCCACTGGTGTCTCAAGTTTGCTCAGTGCTGACGAAGCTCGTTGGATGAAGAGCGAGACGTCCTACACTTGAAAATAACTATGTTATTACCGTGTTATTACAGAAATAGGGGTGTACCTATCTTGTTTTTACATGGAAAGTATTGAGTACTTATTTTGTAATTACCTTGCTGATACCAGGTATAAGTATGTTTTTACAGAGTAATTACAGTAATAGGAGTGTAAATATCTTGGTATTACAATATTATTGTATTGATGTGATTTGAGCTAATGAAACATGGCTTATAAAACAGCACAGGATGATTCAAGTTGATGAAAATCAATGTCATCAAATAATTACTATAAACTTAAAACATTACAGCTAGAGTGTCTTGGAAAGTAAATAATATGTACAATGTAATATCAAGTACAAGATTCACCGAGCATGATGCAGTTCAATAATGACTACTCACAGAGGCCTATCTCTCAAATCACAAGGCGTTTTTATTTTATAAGCTAATTGCTGGCAGCACTTGTGGGGAATGTTGGCCTGTGCGCGTCAGGTGATTGTGTGCGACGCAACCCCGCAAACTCTTTTTATACTCTGACAAGGTCTTTCTTTCTTTCTCTCCAGCGGCATCTCTCTCTCTCTCTCTCCCTGAAATAATGAACAATAAGTGTCAGTGCGCCACCTCAGTCACACACACAGCAACATCAAGCAGAATGTCAAATGGCTGCAAGAACCCAGCGATTGACAGCCACCGGCTCTGCCAGGCAGATTACTAAGAGCAAGTTCTCCGTGTTCTTTGCAAACTTTCTCCACGCGCCGCAGGGGGAGTGAGAGTGTTGATCTGATATGAATTGCTTGAAAGAAATCTTCACAAACCACACATTTAGAAGGGCGAATCTGACTGAATATAACACTGTATATTGCGTCTACATCTTGCTCTCCGGTGCTGGAGTGTAAACTATTGCCGTCTGTAAAAGCTTGATAAAGATATGACATGATCTAAAATATGTAAGATATTGGATGATAGCCTGGACTGCACTGAAAAGCAACTGCTCTCAAATCCCTGGACAACTGAGACCAATAAATACAACTGTGCATAAATGACCAGGGCACAGACCTGTTCATTCAATGCAACTGTTTCTACCAACCAGTAGATGGTAGTAAGTAGCCTTCATCAGAAAAAAACATTATTTATTAGGCCTATATTATTTCAGTATTATATTATTTTATTATGTCAAGACAGCGTGGGTATTGTGTACAAACATGTCATAATAAGATTTATATAATAAGAAAAACTGCGTCTGGAGGGATTGTAGACAGTCATTTATTATATATCACCTTTAATGATAACTCCATTTCATACAATTCGGCCTAGAGTTTATTTTTATTTTATTTAATCTATTTAGTGCTTAAGAGATGTTTGTACAGTTTATTTACAGAGAGACGCTAAGAGACTATCTTTATTCTATTTTATTTTATTGTTCCTATTATTACTATTACCTGTTGTTTTGCTTCTTTGATGACACTTTTCCTGACTTTGTGCACCCCCCCTGTGTTGATACTGTCCTCAGAGCTGTTGTGACAAGTACATTTCTCCATTGTGAGATCAATAAAAACGATCTTATCTTATCTTATCTTATTTACATGAGCGTGCAGGCCAGGTATTGAATCCATGCACAGTAGCTATATGTGGTGAAGACGTGGTTGGCTCAAGGCTGACATCTCGACTCTCGGGCAGGTGGGCTGGAATTGTTTGCCTGTCAACGCAACCCAAAACTGAAGACAAAATCTCGAGGTGACCTACTTCCCCTTTCACATAGACACCCGGTTAAAATCCATAAATTAAGGAAATTAACTGACGGAGCCCGGGGCCACTTTGTAAGCTATTTAAATCTTTAAATTTACAACATGCCTGCATACTTCATGTAATTGAAGTAACTCCAGGCTTGTTTCCTTTAATGAGAGGGAAAAGAACCCGTTTCCCCTCCAGTCCGAACCCCGTGGCTGGAAACAACAAATCTGCGCCGGAGGGGGCGATGGAGCGTTCTGAGCTCTGTCTAATTACGCACACTTGGCGCGCGTGAAGGGGACGCGTTCTCCCTCTCTCACGGGCGCACATTCACCAAATAACTGATAACTGTTTTCATAAAGTCATCTTATGCTATTGTTTGTTGTGTTAAAAATAAAGGACAACTCATAGGCGTGTTCTACAGTGAAGTAAATGGTGGTAAAATGGAGGCCTGTGCTGCTCTGGAAGGCCTTGAAGTGGTAAAACATGTTTTGGCAACAAAAAAAAACAGAAAATATCAGAAATGATCAGTGGAACAATAATAATTTTCTACACTGGTTGGCGCCAAATATCAAGAAACCAACAGCTGTATACCTTTGATAGACCCTGTTCCAGAGTAATACCTTGGTTCGATGTTATAGTCTCTTTTTATACAGTTATTACACATGAACAACCTGCGCACACGTGTGTTACAAGCACGTGTTCCATCGCACCTGCTTCAATACGCAAGAGTTTTTATTTATTTATATAGGTCTACTTTGACATTAAAATGACATCCCGTATTCATAAAAGAACAGTGATCTGCCTGAATCGTTTCCCCCCAAAGAGAGGGAGCTGTCCGCTTTGACTGTGAAGTGAGAATATTATGGAAAGATAGTTCTGAGCCCCGCGCTATAATTGAAATGGCGCATTTGGCTGCGGGCGGGTTGTGAGGGCGCTTTCTGCGGCACAGCGCATGCATGTCCAGAGACGTCATTTGATTTTAATGGCCTGCAGGAAATTTGGCATTACAACTCCCAGACATTAAGGCAAAGGGGGGAGCGAAAAGCGGACGAAGCGCAGCGGGCACGCGGGGGGAAAGCGCCGCGCTCAACATATTGTTTCAAGGATAGCTCCGCATTTGCAACATATTTTCTTCTGGGACTTCATCAACAAGTTATTGCAATCGTTGCACGTTTCCAGTGTGGGACTATCTTGGCTGTAAAGTTTACATTGGGGATGGAGAGATGGATATGGAAATGAATGCCTCTTAGCTGGATCCGCCTGGGGACTTGTTACATCAGACTAAATGACAATGATTCAAATATGTTTCTGCTTTTCTAAATCTACTCAGAGACTGGCAGTTGCCCGTTAGGACATACCCCCAAACTCTAACCCTACAACGTTTAGGGCAAACGAAAAATAAGGTATAAGTTGTCAAATCGTGCGCTGGGTTCGTTTGGCAAGTAGGAGGAATCACGTTGTGTTCCTTGAGAAAATTGTCTGGGCGATAGTGGAGTTGAGCTAATTGTAGCCTAATCCCTGGCCCAGAGGCGCCCAGGCAGCCCGGAGCAAGAATCTTCTTTTTAGCCCTGCTCTGTTATTTAGAGACGGATTATTGGCTTTCTTCGTCTCATAACAAACTGAAGGGGCAGTTTCATTTGGACAAAAAAAGCAGATAAAGGAGCAGAAACACGGAGCCAGTTTCCAACAGGAGCGCGCTGTTTTACGCGTATCCAAAAAAGAGCGTGAAGGGGGAAGGAGATCGTCTCATCTATGTTCAAGGTAAGGACGCTTCCTGTGCGCTTTGGTACAAAGAGGCTTGTTGAGGACAGGTCGAGGCAGCCTCGCGATTGAACCGTTTAAAGCCACAGAGACTCCTCGCTGCCAGTCCATCTCGGTCACACACTTTGGTCCGACACAGAGGCTCTCCGCGAGACAGTGTAGCATTAACCGAGGGGCTGGTTCTGACTAAGCCGAGAGCGCTTTTGGAGACGATACTAGACTATTTTACGCTGCGCAAACATCGACTGGGACTGACCGCCGGTACGGATTTCCTCCTGCAATGTTTGAAACGGTAGGGTTACAGTTAATCAGCATGTTTTGTTGAAATCTAATGTACACATGTAAGTGGTTTGTCGCGCAACGTGGTTTGATTTAGCGGCGTGTTCACCGTGATTGCATCCACTGGACACTTTTGGCTTTTGTCAAACCCCGCGATGATTTACATGTGTCGAGCTTTATGGAATAAGACGCCATGTTGAGTATTTGGTCAAATTAGCCCGTGCTCTGGATGCTCTCTGATTGTTTTCTTTCCGAGGCGTTTTTGTGCTCGTTTTGTGCCCACTTCCCACGCACTGCTCAGTCTGTTTGATGGATGCCATAAGAGGGAACGGGATACTGTGTTTAAATGGATGGACGGGGTCAGTGGAGAGAATAAGTTAATGCCTCTACAGCCACTCTGATGTTGTGAAGGAATGTGTCGTCTCGCAGGGGTCACCGCGTTCGGGAAATGTGTTGGTAAAAGGTTACGGGGAATTAAAGATATTCCCGAAATGTGCGTGGGATCCAAACTTGTCAAGTCTGTCCAAGTTTCCCTCTTGCCTCGGATTTGCGAAGCAGCTTAATCGTGTTCTGGTGTAATCGCGTTAACGTGCTACTACCGAGGCAGACAACACCCCTGTGGAAAAAAAAAGTCTCACTTTGGTCCAAAGGCACCTCCAGCCCAGAGCCCCGGGGCACATCTGGCCTTCAGTTACACTCAAATAGCAGCTGCCCTCATTTTGATCCAGAGACTGAGCCACATTGTCTGCTGACAAGGAACGGCTCGTAATTAGTTTGTAATTTCATTTGTTTCAGGCCAAGACAGATTTTCCTAGAGAACCTCAGGCGACTGTAGGAGCATTTTCTAAAGTTGTGCCGTCGTTTGCTTTCTCTTTGCGTGGTGACCTCAGCGCGTAATACTTTGACACCTGCACCCAGTGAGTGCACTGCGTAATTGGTGTGTGCCAACTCTTTCCATCTATAGTTTGAAAGTTGATGTTTCTTTTTTTCTTTTCGTTGATTTTGATTTGACACATGAAGTCTCAACTTGCATGTCAGATTTTTTTTTTTTTTCTTTTTCTAAAAAATGATGTGCAAACTTGGCCTCCGTCCCCCTCCATCCCTCCATCCCTCCCTCCCTCCCCACGTGTTTTGTCGCTTCAGATTCGTGCTTGGTGCGTCTGGGCACATCACGTCCAACACATAAGGCGACCTTTAATTAGAATGTTGCAGCAGCAGTTTGTTTTATTCCCCTGGAGGCTGGCACCTTGCATTCCTCCCTCCCTCTCCCTCTCTCTCTCCCTCCCTCTCCCTCTCTCTCCCTCTCTCTCTCCATATCTGCCTGTCTATCTCTCTCTCGCCCTGCTCCTCTAATAAGCATTCTCCGATCCTTGCCTGCGGTGCTGCAAGAAAAGATGCAAACATACTTAATTAGAGCGGTGGCAATAATTTCCGGGCTAAACATGCGACCAGACAGTCATGGAAGTGATATGATAGTATACAGTAGTAGTTGGTGCTCCCCCGTGTAGGATCACCGGTGCGGATCTCTTCTTCTGTGGTTTCCATGGCTTTCCTCTACACTTGCTTTCAGGAGGGAAGAAGCATGTCTCGGCTCTCGCTGACCCGCTCCCCGGTCTCTCCTCTGGCCGCTCAGGGCATCCCGCTGCCGGCGCAGCTCACCAAGGCCAATGCGCCGGTGCACATCGACGTGGGGGGACACATGTACACCAGCAGCCTGGCGACCCTCACCAAGTACCCTGACTCAAGGTAACCACAGCTTCATTCACTCATTTTACTTCTATGGCTCGATTAGACTATTTTCTGTATTTCGAATATAACACTTCCTTAGGATTCATATTTTTTTATACCTATTTGTAAATGTTCCCTTTCAAATCTAAGTTATGTTATTGTTATATGTGTACTTTACACATCCATAGAGTTTAACAGCTACAGCAAACTCTCTTTTAAGAAGAAATAAGTTTTAGTTTGAACCTTTTATGTAAATACCACAGCCACATTTTCGTTTTTCTGTCTCTGTCAAAGTGACAGGGCCAGTGCTCATATAATTGATCATTTGAACTATTCTATCTTATTCTCTGGATTGGCAGAATGAGAATTTAAAAAGTAAATAACCATTTTAAGTGGCAGGTTTATCAGAAATACAACTCTTGCTCTGTTGTCTGTTATTTTTTTTTTATTATCTCAAAATCATTCATTAAAATGTGTAACCGCATTTGTTTTGCTGATTTATTCATGATAATTCAGATTTTCTTCTGAATACCCTCTCGCTTTTTACAATTTCCTGATTTAGCCGCGCACACGCACATGCCCCGCTGAATCCAAAAATACTCATCTAAACAGCCATGTTTGTTCTTAATTATTCCCCTGCGAAAGCGTATAATATTTTATCCCTCTGCTTGCACTCCCTCACACACAACCTGTCACTCACTACCACTTCCTGCCTCAGATTGTGCATCAGCTGACAGGTTCCCATGTGGGCCAAGGTAAACATACACAGGTTGTTAGAAATTCTGCCAAATTGGCTACAGGAAACAATCCCCCATAATCCCCTGGTAATAAAGTCTTGATATTCACTGAGTCCGCTGACAGGAAATCCCTCCAAACTTTGCCTTTATTCCTCTCTGTAAGATGTCATGAGAAGAAAGGAGCTCATCCCAGACAAGGATTTATCATTGTTTTATTTATTAAGACGCCTTTTCCGCCTGGAACCAACTGTGCCGTATAGCTCTATCAGTTGCCATAACATCTCAAGTTCTCAACTCAAAATCTATTATTATTATTTTGTTGGATTTTTAGCAGCAGCTGTTGTGGGGAACATTCAACCCATTCCAGGTGATAGTTAGTAGGTCATATATTATTTTTGATAGTAATGTATTTGCCTGAAATAAATGTATGCAAATCAGACATAAGCTTGAATTTCCATAAAATGACATAGAGCTTGAACCAAGTTACACAGCAGAGAAGGTGACGTTTCTAGGTATCAATTTAGAGCTTTAGTTGTAAAATAATGAGTCAACTCTCACTATTCATCTGGACTCGTGGCTGGCGCTATTGCTCAACTCTTTTATTATAAGATTATGAAACTAGGGATTTTCTTTGGTACAATTCATGCTGCACGATTGCACTGAAGAAGATTCCGAGTTTGTGAATCCTCTCACTGACAACGGCAACGAAGTCCATTCAGATTCGGATTCTTCTAAAGGAAATAAATGACCAAAGGGCAGCGTCTTGATATTTAATGATAAAGGCATACGTTCTAACACGCGTCGACTCATCCTTTTGCTCGTTTGTTCATCGTCGCTGAGTTTCCGTCTCGACAATTAACGGGGAACATGCAAATGGGGCTCCCGCCACATCCGACAACCTCCTCAATGTCAAGCAACGGGGAGTTCTGAGCCGAATACTAGTGTGAATGTGCCTTTCTCCCCTGCGCCCTCTCCCACTCTCTCCACGACTCTTTCTTTTCTCTCCCTCTCTTAACCCCCCCCTCTCTCTCTCTCTCTCTCTCTCTCTCTCTCTCTCTCCCAGCCTCCTCAGTGTACATTTGGCCCGGGGGCTTCACTTTCCGCCGAAGCCAGTGGAGGAAGGAGGGGGCTCTTTTTGTGTGAATTAGGATAATGGCTGACAGCAGAAAGCAAAACAATTACACTGGCGCAGGCACACACATAGGCCACATATGGGCCTGTCCGGTCGCGGAGCACAAGTGCAAAGAAAGATGACAAGTGTTAAAAGAGCCGGGCTTAAAAAGACTCAAGTCGGGGATTACTTTTAATAGATTGGCACTAAATAATGCAGCGTGCCAAGAGAAAGTTAGTCTAGTAAGTAATGACCGGCTGTTCATCTTCTTCTATATGGGCCACATTAAGGGACAGGGGTCATGAAAGTTTGATGTCTTTCTGTGTAGATTCACACAGGGCAGTGAGTCACTCGAGCCGCCGCAGAATCAGGCCAAATGTTGCAGAGATCATTTTGAAAGGAAAGATCCATGTTATTGATGTTTGGCTATTACTTTTGAATTATTTACTGCAGCACAGCAAAGTGTTAGCAAAAGGGTTTAGCCATAAAAGCCTTGCGACTTTTAGTTTCGAATCCAAGTGCCACTCACTGCTGTGTGAGCCGGTTTTATTGCAATAATATCAAGCTCTTCTTTCAGTCCCAAATAGCTTGTCACTAAATAACCTCTTAAGCCCCTTGGCAGTTTTTTCCGAATTTGGTAAACATATCCTCTGAAGGCTTTTAACAGCTTGTAAAATGTCTAAAATGTTCATATTGCTCTCAAATGATATGAATGTCTCTGGGGAGACTGTAGATGTGAACATTTTCAAGAAAATCATAGTGGGCCTGAGTAATTGAGGTTGAAAGACAGAAAATATGAATTCCGCCTAAATAAAAACCCACATTACAGCAGGTCAGCAGCTTGTTTTCATTGTGAAGAAGCAAATACACATCAAACATAGTAACTACATGATAATTATTGACTTTTTACCAACTGTTTATCTCTGTAACAATAAATAATTGAAAAGTTATTGAGGTTTTGATTTAAGGTGGAATCCAATTGTAACAAATAGGGCACAATTTGGCCAAAAAAAATTCAAATTTGTAATAATGAAATTGAAAATGTTGGATCCTATTTACACACTGCAAAAAGAGATATATTGATAAGTAAAATTAGCTTGAATTCAGAATATTTGACGTTATTCTGAGTAATTTTGACTTGCCAAGTAAAATGATCTGCCAATGGAATAAGTATT
>OMNZ01050643.1:0-10158 GCA_900303255.1 Lesueurigobius sanzi
TACTTGTTACATAACATTTCATACTTTTTATCTAGTATCATTTTGTTACAATTACTAGAATTTCAGTGGTGCTGTGTATTTGAATGTATTACGCAGATATTGATTTCTATGGAAGTCTCAACACGCACATACTGTCGTCACTGCCCGGTAACATGCAAATATAGGCAAACAGGAACTGTTCTGTGGTAGATCATATACACGGACGCAGGCCATTCAAGGGGCATGTATTTAACAGTAACAGCAGCTTATTTGAATAATGCCCGAGATTTTGTTTATCAGAGCTGGCTGATCTCCCGCTGATTCGACTGGACTTTTCCTGTAATAAGATCACAGAGATTCCTCCGACATACAGGAAACTCAGGCAACTGCAGGACATAGTTTTAGACAACAACCCTATGCAGTCCCCACCTGCCCAAGTGAGTTTCATCCAGATAATTACATTAATATGTGCAAAGTACAAGCTTCTTTCTTACTGGTTAAATGGTGAACTTCACTTATTTTTGCATTGTATGTTTCAGATATGTCTCAAAGGTAAAGTGCATATATTCAAGTATCTGAACATCCAGGCATGTCGCCTGGACAAGAAGCCTGACACGTTAGACCTGCCTACACTGAGCAAACGCTGCCTTCCACAGCCCCTCACCGACAGGTATTCATGACACATGAACAATGGCCTGGATTCATTATAGATTTATTATTATCGGTTGTACGTACTGTAATTGTTAAAATATTCCTTTAACATTTTTTGTGTTACACATATAAACTTAGGAATTATATATCATCATTTGCCAATTCAGCGGCTTCTGTCCTCCACTCAAAGACATTCATTTGTTTGATTTCTTGCTTTAAATTTGTGATGGATCCTACCTAAGGCTTGAAGTTTTGTAGTTAGGCTCCTCAGGCCTTCACGAGAATTAGTGAAAGAAGATCAATGATTTATTACTAAATGTGTTTTGTGCCATTGTTTCCAGCATCGAAGATTTCTATCCGAGTAAGAACCATGGGCCTGACTCTGGAATAGGTAGTGACAATGGTGACAAGAGGCTTTCTACGACAGAGGTCAGACTTCATGTTGGTCATTTAACTAATACTTGTTGGTTGGTCTTGACCTGAATTTGTTTCTGTAGCCCTCGGACGACGACACGGTCAGTCTTCACTCTCAGATTTCAGAGACAGCCCGTGCTGATGCCCTCTCTCTGCTCTCCAAAATGGACTCTTGCAAAGGTTATCCACAATAAGTATCACCTTTAGACTTTGAAAGCAATAGACAGAGACAAAGGGGCTTATTGAATCAAGTGCCTAAAAACGTTTATGTGAACGCGGATGCTTCCTCCCTCTATCAGATCAGGATCTCTATGACTTTATAGAGCCCAACCCGGACGACGATCCTGCTCTGTCAGAGAGCAATGGGCACCCCAACAGTCACGTGTCTTGTATAAAGGTGGGCAAAAGTTCTCATGTTCTCGGCAGGACTCCATTACTTATGGCAAACTTATTGGGAACTGGTCTATGTTTCAGGAATTGGAGAAAGTCCTAAATATGTCTCACCAAAGCAAAGATAAAGACAGCTCAAAAGAAGAATCAGGGTAAGCTATTCTGAGGCAATCATTACATTACACCTAAGTAACTTTGACATGACAATTAAAGAAGGTAAAATGATTTTACTTATTCATTTGTTCAAGGTTTTGTTAAAATATTACATTTTAAACAGAAACAAGATAATTAACATTTCACAAAACACTAAAATATTATGAACTTCTAACTAATACAAACATAGTATTGTTATATAGCAAGAGGTTAGCAGGATTTGCACTCAATAAGACCCCACAAAGATGGATTATTTTGTGGTTTGTGTAGTTGTGTAGTCGTGACACTGCCCTTATTGTGTTTAATGCTGATGAACTTGATGCAGTTCAGACAAGGAGCCGCTGGCGGAGGAGGAGGATGATGACCTGAAGGAAGTCTTGGATCTAAGGAAGATCGCAGTCCAACTTTTACAACAGGAACAGCAAAACAGGTTCGTGGTCTTCGCACAGAAGCTCGTCTCATGCTTCTCCCTTTGTCACTGCTATCCTCACTTTCATTTCTGTGTACAGTAGGTTATAATGACTGATGTTTACATGATTTATATTTAGATCTATTTATGCCAATGCAAATGTACAAATGGCCCACATCAGAATTTTACAATATTCATTACTTATTTTATGATATTATTTGTTCAAACAGGAGACTTTATTGTATCTTTTCTAGAATGAATAAAGAAATCTGATGTGGGCCGCTTGTGACATGAATGTGGCTTTCTCTTGCTCACTTATTTACTCTTACTTTGTTATTGATCATTATGAGCTAGTTTTCCAATTTCTCTCTGATTTCATACCAAACTCTTTTTCCTACTTCTGCTTCTGCTGCAATCGTGTCCTCCTCCACTAGGAGACGCTCCTTAATTTGCAGAGCTGAGAGTCTTATCCACAGACGGAGGGTGACTGGCCGAGCACACAGGTAGAGGGACCTGGGCAATAATACATGCACTAGACATACAATAAAAACCTGGCTCATAACATTTACTAATCATCACTGAACAACAAAACGAGTAAATTACATGTCTTCGATATTATGCAGATTCTTGAGTCACTCTGGATCCAGCAGCAAGTCCAGGCCTCCGATTCAGGCTGCACGCAGGTTTGTATTTTTGCACACAACTTATGGAGCAGTTCTTCACTTTCGTTGCTATAATGGCATTATTTTATGATGCATTTAATTTTTGGGAAGAAATTTCAAAACATACTTTGTTAATCCAGACCAGAGTGGACTATTTTCACTGTGACGTTACTTCCTCCATTTCCCTTGGACCAGTAATATGCGCATGAGAACTTGCCGTTAGTCATTAGTTTGAACTCAAAGGTTTAAAAAAGTATACTCATTGAAACTTTTAACATCCTGCAGACAGTTTTGAATGTCCTCTATCCCACTGAAACGTGTTGTCCATATGGATTTATTGACTAGAGATGTCTTGAATTCTCCATGGAAACTTAAAGGAATAGGCCACTATGTTTCATCCTGAGCTGTGTTCTTACATGAGCTTAGCTAGATGAGCTGATGCATACCTGTCTGGACTTTGAGCGTGCGCTCTGTAACGTAACGCCAAAGATGTTGTTAGCATTTAGCCTCCGCTAGCTACTCCATTGGGGTTCATGTAAAGCTCATGTAAGAACACATCTCAGGATGAAAAATAGTGGCCTATTCCTTTGAGATAACATTGCCTCAAGAGAAGAAGGCAGAAGCGTCACATGAACAGACATATGGCTAGTCCAGCCCTGATGTTATCACAAAAATGAATTCTAAAACATCCAGCAAGATACGTTTTCAATGTAATATTTTTCACAAAAGTTTTGCATACTTTCATTCTTCATTTATTGTGACTGTATGGATGTGTATTGTGGGGTCTCCAAACTGTAGTAGATTCCCAAAGGCTACATTTGTAGGTCTTTATAAGTCACATTTGATTACAACTCATATTTATAGATCAATTTTCTCTATTTGCATGGTATAAACATGGAACACAATGTGTATATAGTTAGGTAAATATATGTATGTATTTTAGTGCATCTCTTGATGAAGGAACCAGTGGAGCGTCACCGCTGAGCGGACAGGTAATATATTAACATTATTCAAATCAAATTTAAAAATACAGTGTGTATTTATAGTTTGCTTCTTTCCTCAGCCCTCTACCTCCTGCTCCTTTGACGGCAGCTTGAAAACAGACAGTGACTCAGAGGCTAAATGGGCTGAAGTGTCAGCAGTTCTCAGCCAAAACGATGAGCAGCGCAGGAGCAAGTACCTGAGAAAAGTATGAAACAAATTATACTGTGATGAACTTCATATGAGTGATACTGTCAGGTGTCTGTAGCTAAAACTCACACATTTATATTCACTAAAATGTCACTTAGGGCTTACGTGACAAGAGAGTATTTGATATTTATTATCTTTGTAATGTGTAAGTGTCTGAGTGCACATAAGTTTCTAACTCCAAGGCTTTTATGTTTAATGTTGTTTGTACATATTTGTCCTTGTGTGCAGGAGAGTTTGTGCAATACAGATGAAAACTCTACACCCCTGACAGTGTTTGGCCTAAAGCCCAGATCAGGTAATTTCCAAATTACTATTTTCATTGTCTACAAATATGCGAAGTAAGTTCATCTACAGTGTTTATGTACACACATTGCTCTAATCAATTGCCTAATAGCAATATCATCATGCATGTGACAACTGGCAGTTTTGACCACCCATAGAGCCAGTTCAAGCAAAGGTCTCCGTGCGATAAATGTTTTTGCTTTTGCTTTTTGCTTTTAGCCCTTTCTAAGAATGTCTTGTCTATTGTAAAACCATGACTCTTATCAGTGTGCTCGCAGTAACCAGGAATTTCATAACAGTGAAAGAACCATATTTGGTGTTCTGTTTATCAAAAGGAAATTTACCTTTGTGACCTAAAATGGACCCATTTGCTTTCAGTATTTCTGCTTCCTCTCTGCCTGAGCGCAGTATTCTGATTTATTGTACTTAATTTAACCTTGCAGCCTTCACCAGAGGAAGCAAACAGGAGATATCGTCGAGTGACCCCAGTTTTACCATGAGGCGCAGGATGGAGCATCTGAGAGAGGAACTGGAGCAAATTGATCTCTTGCGACAGGTCAGACATCTGCTGATTTAGTTTTTTTAAATAAATCCCTGTATAATCTGCAACATATTTAAAGTAATGGAAGAAATGCAGCGTTTGTCCTGTTATGGAAAAATGCATTGGGATGCCTTTTGGTCCACCATGATACATATAAGAACAATATGAGAAAAGCTTCAACCTGTCAGAGCAGACTTTTGTCTTTTTGGTAATTTGTTGCTACCATCTGAAGGCTCCTCTGACTCTGACCTCTGAAGTGTTACTGGACCTTTTTAGTTGTATCATTGTTAAACCTTAGCTTAAGACTGCTCTGATACACAATGCAGGGAATGGAAGATGTCAGATATTAAAACCCAACATTTGGAAAATCTTGTGCTGCTGTCTCTTGACTTGTCTGTCTGCTGTGTTGTTTGGTTTGTCACTGTATTTAGAGGAATCCAACTGAATTGGCAAAAGACTCTACATTCTTATTAGTCACTTCCTAATGTTATAATAGCTAAAGTGTGTAAAAGCTCACATACATAGATCATAGTCTCTTTATGCTGACAGAACATCGAGTCTCGGCTGAAGGTGCTGCTTCCTGATGATGTGGGTGCGGCTCTGATGGATGGAGTCGTCCTCTGTCATTTGGCCAATCACATCAGTCCTCGCTGTGTCGCCAGCATCCACGTTCCCTCACCTGCTGTGGTAAACAGAACCAACATTGTTCTTAGTTTATATGTTTTTCTTTACTTTTCACAATGCTCATGTTGTAATCTAATTTTAGCCCAAGCTCAGTATGGCAAAATGTCGGAGGAATGTGGAGAACTTCTTGGATGCCTGCAAAAAGTTGGGTGTTTCACAGGCAAGTAATCAAAATAAAAAACATCCCAAAGTGCTGAACAATGGAACTCTTGTAATAGATTTGGGGCTTGGCTCAGTGTAGTGAGATGATCATTCATCAAGCTCACTTGCAAGATAAGGAGTTATATGATACACCCCTCAGTGTTGCTACATGGAGAAACATCTGATTAATTGGAGCCAGGGTTTTAACATGTTTTGAAAAGTCCCCATAGGATTATTACACAGCTCTATCTGGAGTCACCGCTGGCCCCTAGGGAGTGGTATCGCGGCAATGTAAGCACCCGCCATGAAGACCAAAGAGAAGTGAGGATGACTAGTCTGGCACTAGTCAGACTACACGCTTTGCCAATCCTTTACGCAGACGTGTCATCTAGAGTCAGCGTTATGTCTGTCATTCTGAAGGGTGGGATCGAACACTTATCGCTCAGAAAATGACCATCTTCTGTCAACAGGCAAACTACTATTTTAATTAGGGATTAGAAATTGGAAAGTTAGTTCTGAATGATGCATGATTTGATTTAAGTACAAATCTGTATTTGTGATTGGACTGGTATTAACTAAATCATGATGATAGTCTGCAAACAGACACCCATATGCTCCTCCTTTTGAACAGAAAGCAGTAGCGTCTGGCTGGCACCAGACTGTCATAGTAAATTACCCACTAAATGTCAATGTCAATGTGAAATGCTCTCCACCTCCGGACATGATAAAAGAAGGGCGATATCTGTTGAGGGGCCAAAATAACTTAAAATTTGAACAAACTGGAAAAGATTTTGTATTTCTTATTGTGGTGTAAGACTATGGAATAGCATTTGTGAGGACATCAAAACATGTGTAAGCATAAAGCAGTTCAAATATAAATATACACAATATAATGACATGATGGCAACATTCTAAATATATTTGTTTCTCTCTTGTTTTTTGGTATGGCTATGGTTTTTATGCAGTAATATTTTCACAGTATGTTACGATGGCAAGGGGTGGGATTTTAAACTTCTTCCCACTCATTTTTGAACAATATTTTATGGGCTTCTAATTCAGGTGCTATATAAATAAAGCTCTTCTTCTTCTTTAACTATATTGTTCAAAACAAATAAATAAACTAAACTAAATTTCTCAAAAAAACATGACTCTTTTGTCCAAACCTTTTACACAATTCATGGTTTGTAGACAGTTTCTAAAATTCTACTCGTAACCCTTCAAGCCCTATGGCCCCCACAGTTGGTGCCGCGCTCTCAGATACAGTTACTGACGTATGTGTTTTATGCAGCAAAATATTCCAAAGTTGCAAATTAGTGACACCTGATGTGGCATTATCCATTTCTGTTGCTGTTTGCCACATCACAGGGAGGAAAAAGGCCTTTATGCAGGAAAATGTGTGTGTTTTTTTCAGGCGGAAATTCATTCAAACCCATGGCAACCTCATTTTATTGTCAAACAACATCATTTATTATTATTTCACTCCCACCGTCGTCCCTAAACTCTACCAAATGTGTGGACACAAAGATTACCCATGTGCACCTATGATGTAAATAAATGATATTTGGAGAAAAAGGGCTAGGGCTTAAAGGGTTAATTAACATTTTTCATTATTAAATTGCATGTTTAGTGTTTTGTTGTGCAGCGTGTTGTAGTGTGTGGATATTTTCCAACAAAGTGCACTTTTAACAAGAGCGCAGTGTTTGTACACTGTAGTAACGTGTCAGGAACACTGGAGAACACAATGGAGAAAAACTGTAACTTGCTGTGTTGATCTGTAGGACCAGCTGTGCCTGCCCCATCACATCTTAGAGGAGCGCGGCCTGGTGAGGGTGGGGGCGACTGTCCAGGCTTTATTGGACCTGCCCGCCCCGAAGACCGCGCTGGCTGCTATATGACGCTGAGCGAATGACTGTAGTCTTTAGACGGAGCCCCCACAGCCCGTGCCCCTGTCCCAGCCGAGCGGGTCCAGGGAGCCCTGTGGCGAGGACCCAGAGGTGTGCGTACGCGCGGAGCTTGCCTGACAGATTCGGGACATCACACGCTCCTCTGTCTCTGAAATGACGTCAGTGCAGCCCACGCCCTTTCTCCTGCTCCTTGTCCCGGTTTGGGGCTCATGTCTGTGTGCCTGTGTGTGTGTGTGGACCCCATACCAAGTGCACAGAGGAGGGCCTAAAACAAGGCCTGTACTGTATATCTCTCTAACACGCTCAGTGATTATTGAGCCTGCAAGTGCCAGAACTGCTGTGGTGACGACACGGACTCAAAACTCTAACTAAAGCAACGGTTCTGCTGCTGTTTCTGAGACATTGTTTTACATCACAAACAAAGGTGCCCAACATTTGTTAATCCTTTGGTCTTTTTATTTATTTATCTGTTCTTTAATGAGCAAAACTGTATGCATCACACAGAGGATGATTTGTGACCACTGTGAGCATAGTGCACAGCTGAGGCCAAACTCTGGTAGCTTTTATTTATATTTAGTTTGAATTTGAAACTGTTTTCTGCTGTGAGTCTACGACACTGGACTGCTGTGGGTCACCTGGTACTGTATATAGTCATGTCAATCAGACATGCTCCACGCTGTGTATCCTATTGTATCAGGGAATCTAACTTATTTGTTTTATATTTATGCTCCAGGTGTGTAGCACAGAGTTGTTTTTTTGGCAGACATCACAGAAAGATCCTTAGCACGGTACATTTTCCATGTCAACAAGTTGTGATTGTAAGGGTTTAGCTTTACCCCCAGTGAAAAGGTCAACTCTGAATCTACTCTTAAGGTGTGCACATGTTTATTTAGGCTTTGCTTATAATTAAACACTATCATTTACCACACACACCCTAATATGCTCAATGTAGCTACAACTAGGCTATTGTTAACTCAAAAATGCTGATCTAAACATCTGACTGTGATGCACTGTGCCTTAAACGTGTTTTATTTTGCTTTCTTAAATTTGTCTACTTTTCCAACATCTTTTTTGTAAAATATGTAATTCTGAATCTAAACCTGTGTCAACGCCGGAGAACACTGGTTTCTTCTTTTCTCAACTATTTCAATTCTGCTAATAAGCATTAATAAGTTATGTTTAAAAAATAGTGCTGGAAACTGGGCTTCCAATTCAGTGGAGTAATGCTGCCTTAACGTAACCGGTAAATTCTCATATTCATATTCTCAGTTCATCTTGAATATTACAGTTTTTTTTTTCAATAACCTGGCTTTTATAGTCTGAAGTCGCCTCGCTAAATAATCCTGCTCGTCGTGTGTATTGGTTTGCACATTGGTTTCTGTTTTAATGCTGGACGACTTTACCTGAAATAATTCTGTTCATTCACCTGGTGGTATTATACCTGCACTGACGAGAGAATAAAATAATGCTTCACTTAGCCAGTTCTCTAATCTTATGATTGGTTTAACTTTGAAATCCTCCGAGGGGATCAAGTGATGTTTCCCATGAAATATCTGCCAGATCGAACATTTAATTATGTACAGTACAGTAATGTTGCAGTTAATATTTTCATTGGGTTTTATGCAAAATGTGCTCTAGGCTGAGTATTTATTGTTTGGACGCACCCTTTGAGAAACGCTATCCAAACATCACCTTCATCATTGAGGCCATGGTGTGACACAACTGCCTTTGGAATCTTTCTAAAGAAAACGACAGTGAGGCATGTCTTTATGCAAAACTGCCAAGACTTTTTTTGTATTTCAGACTGATGCATGCAAGAACCACAAAGTTGTACATATCATGTGTAAAAATAGGACTTTCTTAACAATAACATGGGACAATGAAATAAAGTTGATTCTTTGCAGTGCTATTTGTCTGACGTTTTATTGTGCCTTTCCTATTTGCATATTATTGTTTATATTTGCTTCAGACTCGATGTCCTGCAGGTAAATTCAAAATTGACCTAGATCTGTCCTCCTCCATCAATGGGCTTTTATGTGATAGTGTTCCTCTGAATTACCACTTCCATCTACTATTTTAAGCCACTTGTTCTCATTTATCCATCCATCTTCTTCCGCTTATCCGTTGCCGGGTCGCGGGGGCAGCGGTCCAAGCTGCCAGGATCACACTGCACCAGTCCCTTATGGCTCCTCCTGCACCAGTCCCTTATGGCTCCTCCTGCAGGTGGTGAGTCCACGGGAAGACGGCCTCACACCGGATGACGTAACCGGCCTTGATGGTCTCATCATAAGGGGCTTCTGAATCGCTCTTGGTCTGACCCATCACCTGTTTGCCCTGGGAGACCCTACCAGGAGCATACTGCCCCAGACAACGGAGCTCCTCGGATCATTCAGGTGCTCAAACCCCTCCATTACGACAAGGTGGCAGTTCCAGGAGGGGTAGTTGTTCTCATTTATAGTATTTGTATTTGTATTTATTTAGATCTCCATTAGCTGTAACAAGTACAGCTACTCTTCCTGGAGTCAATCCACATGTTGCTCATAGAACAATATTTACACCAGTTTCCACAGCAAAACAAAATAAAACAATGATACAAATAAGCAAAATTTCCCATCCCCCCCCACACACACACACACACACACACACACACACACACACACACACACACACCCTGCGCGGATTTACAGTGGAAACGCCGCCAGCCTTAATTGCGAGAGCGCCGTAACAAAAACGGACTTTATTTACGAGGGATCAAAG
>OMNZ01050647.1:0-10596 GCA_900303255.1 Lesueurigobius sanzi
GAGGAGCCTTTCACCGGGGCCTGAGCTGAAGACGTGCTGGGGGTGTCGCCTGGAGCCGAGCTGGATTTGGAGCTACTCTGTTCCCCTGAATCAGAGGACGCTACAGGGAGAAGACACTAGTCAAATACGCGGAGTAACAAAACAAATGTACAGTTGTGTGTTCATAAATTTACATACCAAGGCAGAATTTTTTTGGCCATTTTCAGAGATTGGCAATGATAACACAAAAATGTTTTTTTTCACACATGGTTAGTGGTTGTGTGAAGTAATTTATTGTCAAAGAACTGTGTTTATGCTTTTCAAATCTTAACAACAGAAACTACTCAAATTACCCTGATCAAAAGTTAAGAACCACAACAACAGCCAGGAAAATTTCAGGAGCAAAGAAAAACCCACAAATAACTTCTGAAACTCTGTTGTTTCTGTTGTCATTAAGATTTGAAAAGACTAAACTTCTTTTTTATTTTTTTTACAATAAATGGCTTCACACAACCACTAACCATAAGTTATCATTCATACTTTCTGAAAAAATGTCCCAAAAAACAATCAAACATTCTGCCAGGGTTATGTGAACTTCCGAGCACAACTGAATACTGCATGAATGTAACGCACCTGGTTTCGAAACGGAGCTTTCCTTTTCCCTGCTCACAGACACAGACTCTGACACAGGTTTTGGAGTTCCACTGCCCATTGAACTGGACGTACTTCTACTCCTGGGGACACAAATAACACAGGAGTAAATGATTTGCATCATCAGAGAAGGGTTGGGAAAGTTGCATTTTTTAAAGACGTTTTAATGTCATGATGGAGAACAAAAAATGTAATTTACCTGAAAAATAAATATTATAATAAAGACAAAATGCTAAATCTATTATGAGCAAAAGGATGTAGTTCAGGGGTTGTCCAAACCTTTTTCATTGTGGGCTACATATTGAAGTGTATACAGCGTGGAAGGCCTAAGACAGTGGTCAATGCAGTCAAATGTTCAATTAGAGGCATTTAGCCGAGGATTTAACCACACTTTTATTCAGGACATTAATTCCAGCTCTGACTGACACTACAATATCAGTTATTCAAGTTATTATAATGTAAATTTACTGAACTTAGAGGAAAATGTACCATCTCTGGCTGTGTTCCAGTCATAGCTATCAAGTATTCTGTTTAGGCCAGGAAACTACTGTGTTTTACCCCTCTCCCTTCTTCGTCTTCCCGTTTTAGTATTATGCCGTAAATGTCATGTATTATAATAAAAGAATAATACAGAACGCTCTCTCCAGACAACTAGCCTCGTGAGAACCTTAACAGCGGGAACAAACCCGGCTGTCGAGGGTCCCGTTTTGGCGGGGATACTACCGTATTTTACCCCTAAGGGAAAATTTCCCTTAGACTGAGGGCCAACAAAAATTGGTTTGAGGGCCGCACTTTGAGCACCCCTGATGTGGTTGGACAGTTTGTGGAATCTAGGCTTTACAATTTAAATATTTTTTATGCAATATCAGATGAATGAAGTACATTTTCTGTTATTTTTCTGAAAAATAACAGACTGGATCCAGAATTATACATGACTAAAGCAGGTTAAAACCACTATTTACTAAAGAATACTTTGACCCCAACCATAACACTCTTATGGCACAGAATTATTTTTCACATTTAATTGTGATTAATTCAATTTGGTATAATCAAATTCTACTTTCTACTATTTTTTTTTTTTTTTTTTATGATTGAAGACCCCGCGGCTATCCATCAATGTTTCCATATACTGCGCACCCTAAATTAACAAGAAATAATGTTACAGAATAACATCAGTTTTAACCTGCATACAAATATATTCCATATGCATGTTTTTGATATACATGAGTCTCAAATGATGAAAAGTTGGAAAATTGCTGTATAACAATTCAAAACAAAACACTCTTTCAAAATGTTAACTCTTTACAAATGTTTAAAAACAATTTCTATCACGCTTGCACCCTGCTCATGTTCAGTTTGCACGGGCATTACCACTCATCGGTGAAGTCGAGCTTGATGGTGCTGGTGGTGGTTCCCTCTGAGCTGTAGTGGAGGCTGAGGACGGGCTCAGCCCCGCTCCGGCTCGGGCCACTGCTGGGAGCAGGCGCAGCCTCATCGAGGGCTGATGCTGGAGCTTCAGCTGCTCCTGTGGGAGCCAACAAATACATGCAATATAAGCAAGACTGATTCAACTACTGGACTACAGTAAAAACACATGCACCCTTCTTCTGCATCACTTCTGCAATAATGGACGATCCAGTAAATGTGCAATGGATAAAAATCATATACAAATGACACAAAAAACATTTTATATAACCAACAAAAAGTCTTACTGTGTCTAAACAAGCTATGTTATATACAAAATGGACAGTAGTGATATTTCCAGCAATGACAGGCATATTTTTAGTCCGATTTGGTTGGGACAGTGCATGTTAATGAACACTAATGAGACTCATGCATAGGGCTGGGTACCGTAATTTTTTTCCTATACCAGTACTTTAACAATACCTTTACGGTACCGGGACTTGAACTATTCAATATCTATACTAATGGTAAATTATTGGTCATCTAGAACCATAAAACGGTAATTTATTTCAGCCCTTCCCAAAGTCCAGCAGGACGCAGCCCTCTTTATTAATGCAACAATTCTACGGGCCCCCAGTATTTAGACATCCCTCTTTTTAAAGAATATGTAATGTTTTCCTCATTTATTTTTCGCATAGATTTACATATAAATTGCAAATACTAGTAACTACACTGCAAAAGGGCAAGGGAAATATTTATTGAGTATCAGTTTTGATACCTTTTTTACACGACAGGTATCATTCTACGGTACCCAGCCCCATGCATGTAAAAACACCACTCCAGATTGTAGCCATCTGCTAATTTGCATCTGATGTCCCACACTCACAACACACTCTCAGTCATCCTGGAGGAAACCTACACAGACACGTGAACAACATGCAAACTCCACACGCAAGGTTTCTGATTGTTATTATGTAACATGACAACATTGTACACTGTGAAGTATAGAAGTTGTAACCTGCTGCTGACTATTTGACATGAAAACATAGACACAGTTTTAGACAAGAGTAATTGAGACGAAGGAAGGACGCACCGTGCTGTTCATCTAGAGTCATGGATCCCAGCTGTTTATTTACCACAGACGAGGGAGAATCTGCAACACAAACCAGAGCAACCAATGCATCTACCGGTCATACTCTCTCACACAAGCGAGGAGCGCAGCATACCGTTCAGTTCAGTTCAGGCAAAGGCAAAAGCTTTGTAGACTAAATAATCCTAAAATAACCTATACCTGAATTCTAAATATATGCACACGAATATGACTTTGCTTAGAGCTAATAATTACAGCTGTTGGTCCGAGGTTTTTATAGTATGCATCAAAAAGGAGTGAGCACACTTTTTGAAAAAATACTCCACTCTACGAATGAACATACAAAACAAGTTACTATTAACTCAGCTGCTCTATCTGACAAATGGCTGCCTACTGCTGGTGTTGTGAATATGTGCTAAATCAAAATGATCATTCTCCCCTGAAAAAGAGGTTTTTAATGTCAATGGGACTTTCCTGGTTAAATAAAGGTTAAATAAAATAATAAAGTTAGATACAGGACAGTAAGATAACAAATGCCACAATGCTTCTCCAAAAGGTGCCACTCCAACAATGAACTTTAGGGAAACTGAAGAACAGAGAGTGAGAGACGGTGAGGGAAAAGCAGAGGTTGCATCACTGCACAAAGTTACGGAGTTAGCGCGAGAGTTAGTAATTCGTAACACATCCAGGCCCAGGTTTAAACTACTATCAGAGCTTTAGGGGGAGGGGAGTATCAGCCCGCGTGGATGAACGAGGCAGGGGCAGGTGCTCGGAGGGTAACCTGTGCTGGGGGGCGTCTGAGCTGCTGTAGGTCTTTGTGTGTCTCTCTCAGAGTCATCGGACGGAGCAGAGGAGGACGACTCAGGGGCAGCAGCGGCCACTCGACGGCCCATCCCCGGAGGGTCGGCCAGCCGGAGGAGCCTCTGCAAACGCCTACACACTAAACTTATGGGGAGCCGACGGAGACCGTACTCTGACAAAGGGGAAAGTAAATGCACAATTAGACAAAGGATGGACGCGAGGAAGGGCAGAAGTCAAAAACAGAAGAAGAGCAAAGATCACTGAGGGAGAGCGTGGAGTGGCCCCTCACACATTCATCATCACACAGCGGGGGCTCCTGGGTCCTACCTGAGAGGGCCGCTTCTGTGGTGGGTGTAGCGCTCACTGGGGCGGGTGTGCCAGTAGTGTCCTGACTCCTCTGCTCTGAGTCAGGGGAGGCTGTGGGTGCGGACGTGGAGGTGGAGGGGGGAGGGGCTGCAACCGCGGAGGGGGGTCCTGAGGAGGAAGAGGAGGATTTGGGAATGGGTTCAGCGGCTGTAACAGTGGGGGCGACTGCAGGCTCTGAGTCTGTGGCCGCTGCAGCTGCAGTGTCCTGACTGGAGTCTGAACCTGAGGCAGTGGCTGCTGCTGTTCCTCCTGTTGCTCCTGCTGCTCCTGCTGCTCCTGTTGCTGCTGCTCCTCCTGTTGCTCCTGTTGCTGCTGCACCTGCTCCTGCCGCTCCTGCTGCTCCTGCTGCACTTGGGGGAGCTTCTGGACGGATAGCTGTTCCTAAATCAAAGGTAAATACAACAGGTGACTGAATTTAATGTCAAAGGTCTCTGAATATCATAAAACTCTATGACAACAAATATCTGTGCACGTTAATTTATCAATGTTACATAATAATGAAATCATACAACAATATAACTAAACAGAAAAGTTGGTTCTATTTAAGATCTATTAAGTGTCAATGTCACAATACTGTATTTCACAATTCCTAATACAAAACATTAAATGTTATCCATGTACCGAGTATGGAAATGCATCATATTTGTAATCAGACTGTGAAGATTCAGGCTGTCATTCTGGATTCATCAGAGCATAAGCTGGACACAACACCATCAAAGGTGTGACTTTTCCATGGATTTACCTCTGGGCCGAGCCTGAGGCCGGGTTCCTCTGCTGCTTTGTGCCTCACTGGCTTCTTCAAACCATCGGGACAACATGTCTGACATCCTCTGCATCAGAGACACGTTTGGGCTCTGCTCCCCTGCAATGAAAACGGACCATATGTAGAGCAGTTGTTCATTATAAACATATACAGTACAGTATATATGTAGATATCAAATGTAAATGTAAAAATATATAGAGTATATATAAATTATATACAGTTGTGGCCAAAGGTTTACATCTCCTGGCAGAATGTCAGGGTATGTAAACTTATGCATTTCATAGAATATGAGTGATAAAACAAAAACATTTATTCACTCCTGGGTAGTGGTTGTGTGAAGCCATTTATTGTCGGAAAACCTGTTTCATCTAGAAACTGGCCAAATGTCCCTGATCAAATTTTTTTCAGAGTCCTGTATTTTAGCTGTAGGGCATTATTCAATTTTCCTGGCAGTTGTTGAAGGTCATGTAAATGTTAGATCAGGGACATTTTAGTAGTTTCTTTTTCATTATGATTTCAAAAGAGTAAACTCAGTTCTTTGGCAATAAATGGCTTTGCACAACCACTAACCATGAGCGGAAAAAAGATTTTTGTGTCATCATTCATTTTCTATGAAAAATGGCCAAAAGATTAAAAGGGTATGTAAACTTGTGGTTGAAATTATAATTAATTTATATTTTAATTACATGTAGTAATATAACTGTGTAATGACATTATAAGAATAAAAGGTAACAATGGATTTAGATCTAATATGATTGAACAATTTAGGTGCTATTGTGAAAATGCTGGCTTTCTCACAACCATACCCCTCCCTGTGACATTTTTCTGACTACAAAACAATTAATTGAGTCCATTCTCGTACCATCTCGCTCCCTCTCACTCTCAGGGCGAGCGCGGGGCCCAGTATCAGACCAGTCCCCTCTTAGACGCAGCCGCTTGACTGGAGGCTGTCTCAGCTGTGGAAACACGCACAGAAAGATTAGCAGTTTGTCACTCAAACTGTGTTCAAAAATAGCCTCGCTGCAAAAGCAAAACACGTCTTGTCTCTTCCAGTGACCCCTTTAAAGTGACACCCCTGACGGAGCACCCCCAGCTCTGTGCAGGAGAAGACTATTAAAAACTGGCCGCACTACGACAACACACGTATATCTAGACATGGATGTGTGACTTTGAAATGGAGAGTTTAGACACACGTTCAGGTGATGATACCCCAAAAATGACTGAGGTCTCAGGTTGTTCCCCTCCACTGCCCTGAACTATTTAAGTGGGTAGTGCAGCCCAGGCTGTTCTGTATTTGGAAAGGAATGTGTATGGCTGCATCTCAACACAGCTGAACGCACCACAAACTCAGACACCGTGATCCAGCACATTCAGTCACATGTGAGTCCACCAGTCGTCATTAGCACATACGTTCAACAGACTGGTCTCAGGGGACATACCTACAGCGGCCCAGCAGCTGCTGAGTTTTACAGGGGAAAATCATCAAGGCATGAATCCAGTATTATTTATTATCTTGTTAATATACATTTTGTAAAGATTTGGAAACCAGCAACAGTGAATGAAAGGCCCTCACCTCTTCCCTCCTCTCCTCTGACGGGCCTTTGAGCTCTCGCGCCTGGTCGTCTTTGGGGTCAAACAGATAGATGTAGTCGGACGAGTAGCTGACCAGCACCTCCTGACCGTCCTCACTGTAGCACAGAGATGTCACTCTGCACGACTTGTTGGACAGATGAGCAGGAACAAACCGCACGCACATGCCTGTATTCACACGCCCCATGTAGTTTCCTGCACAAAAAAAGGTCCTTTCCATTGATAGTTCTGGCTGGAATCACAGGGAGACCGAAAAACCCTGACTCATATTTCATTTAAGCCAATTAACAAATAGCTGATGTGTCTACTTGAAAACTATGCAGAGGAGTTGATTATTAGAGTTTCACCTGTGGCTCTGGTTCCCAGCATGCGTCTGTCATAAATGCGCACAGAGCTGTCAGAACAGCCCACAGCCAGGTAGTAGGGCATCAGCGGAGAAATGGAGATAGAGGTGGCTGCCCTCCGACAGTTTATAAGAATGTCCTGAGAAACAGAAATGGCAAAAAGAATTGGGTATTGCTATCTCAAAAGAGGAATGAGTAAATAGAAGGAGAATACAACAATCCACCACCTCACCGAGAATTTGGAGGGAACATTGCTGGAAAAATGTGATTAGATTTTTCATAACTCCTAAAATTACAGCTGAATATACATCCAGAGTTCAACCTTGTTGTTGTGTAAATCATACACGTCTTTTGGTTATGTCCAAAACTTATATAATTTTGGAATGATATCTATTCAACAATTGTTAGAGTATTGGGTTATGCAATTCCGAAAACATGTTTGTGAGGCATTTTGGCTATATTATTGGTAACAAGATTTCTGTTAAAAGGCCATTACAAAAAAATGGTGCAGATCAGAACGACCTACAACTAAAGAGTGGTTACAAATTGTTAATGAAAGACTTGAGATGGAGATTCTGACACATAGATTGAGGACTCAAGAAGAACAGTGTCAAGATAAATGAGAAAATGGACTATTTTCACTTCAATGTCACATGATTAAGACCAATTGCTTGTCAAAGTTTTTAATTTCTTGTTTTTATATGGTCAGTGTGTCCAATATGTCCTATGTCTGTTTAAAACTAAAAACAACAAAAAGAATGTCCTGAGATAAAACCAGAGTGAAGTACAATTAAAAAAGTAAAATGAAGACCGTTTCTGTAGTAAGACAACTCTTAAAGCCTAGGTCCACAGATACTTGCTCTGATCACGAAATAGGAGAAGATGCGCTTGAGTGTCACACACGCACACACACACTCCCATCAGGCCGCTCAGTCTGATGTGTCTGGCCTCGAGCCAAACAACAGTTTCTCACACCGTCTCTCCATCGGGGCTCTAGTCTACAGACGTAAAGCTGTTTACAAAAACAGCTGCACCGAGGAAAAGAGGATCTTGTATGACAAATGTAAACGAATGTCCATCGATGTAAAGTGAATTAAAAGAGAACAACATCGACTAAACAGAAAGGCCATTTAAATCTCTTACGTCTTTGCAGTCTTCTTTAGTGCAGCTCGTCTTCATGCGGAGATCAAACCACCGCACTGTGCCGTCCTCTCCACACGACAAAAATGTGTAGGGATCATTTGGTACCGTCATAATCTAAAACAAAAAGACTTGCGTGAAAGGTTTGGTCACATACAATATCTCTGCATTTGAAATCGAGCAGAGACTGACCTCGTAGGCTGTTCCATAATGGCAGGTGAACTGGCACTGTCTGTTGTGTTCGGGGCTCTTCTCCGTGTTCGTGTAGTAGATGATGCCGTCCCCGGAGCAGGACACAATCTCCTGATCGTTTGTGTGGGGCATGAATTTTGCACTGAAGATATTTGCTCGATGACCGGAACGTATAGACTTCTTAACCTGACCGAATGATCAAACAGAGAGAAATCATTTGCGGTCCAGAAATGCATGTGCGTAATCCCAGGCAGCGCGAAGAACATACCTTTTTGTTGTATGGATTTGTGATAACCAGAAAGGTGTCATCGGATCCTGAAAGGATGTACTCTCCGGTCTCATTCCATGAAATAGTGTTAACCTGCAAACATATGAAACTTGTCTCTATTTTTGTCATTTCGGTAAACTCGCAATCGCATAAGAGGAATAAAATCCATCATATAAGACTAAATAATGTTTTAGCTATACTTCTCTAAGGGCTGAATGTTTGCCCTTGGCATTGACAAGTTATAACCAGGGTTTAGGGTAACTAAGTACAGTACAGATAAGGGCCTTTTGAAAGCCTTTGCTACTTTTTTGTTGATTAATCTTCAATAATGCCTCAATTTTGTATTCAACTTTTAAACAAAGAATGCATGTGGCTTTTAGAAATATGGTTCATGATGTTTCAAAAAGTTTTCAGCACCATCAAATGGTTTCTACTGTTATCCACACTCCAAACCATTATCATTCTGACAATTGAGATTGACCATACATTTTAACATGAGCCAAGGGTGCTTTTGACTTTGATTAACATACAGTGTAGCTCTCCCATTACCAGATCACCGAGCTTAGTGCAAGTCCTGGATTGAGCGGCTACTGCTGATAGTGTGACAGGACGTGTGACTGTTTTGTCAGCTTCGGGTTTCTTTGAGACATGAACCACTTGCTCAAACCTACTACTTGCAGACAAACTGTGGGAACGTAGCAAAATGGACGCAGGTGCTTATTCAAAGTGAAGTCATAGGAGACTTACGCAGCCATCGTGGACATTGAGAGTTGACTCAAGTTTAAGCCTCTGGACAAACTCTCTTCGACCTGGAACAGAAAAGTGAAGTGATCATCATGGTGCATGTGTCTCTTCCTAATTCTGCATCAACAGCTGAAAGTGATTGAGTTAACAGTGTATGTAACAAAGAAGAACCTTTCAATTGACGAGTTCTTGTGTGTTTGGAAATCAATTTCAAATAGCACAGTCACACTTGAATTAAACCACAGACACACACAGACACACACAGACACACACAGACACACACAGACACACACACACACACACACACAGACACACACACACACACACACACACACACACACACACACACACACACACACACACACACACACACACACAGACACAACAATGGCATACGATACAAGAACCGTATTTATCTGGGATTTGTTGAAGGTACAGGAACCTTTCTGAAGGGCATACTGACCCCCTAAGAAAGCACAACAGGGAAAGGTATAGGAAAGTGATAGGTTGGAAATATGAATGGTTTCAATTTGGTGGTGGTGGTGGGAGGGGGCTGTCCTTTGGCAATCAACAAAATAACCCATGGCGTTTGGATCACCAGCAGTGTGTAGTGGAAACCTCGACATACGTGTTCTGTGGCTTCTTGTAGCAGATCATAGTTTAGTGTTTGGTCAAACAGTAAAGTCCAGTGTCATATAAGATAGAGCCAACCAAGCAGCAGACATTTCTGATCATGTTAAAGACTGTACTAATGTGTTAATTATAATACTGGATACTGGTGAGTTACATTAAAGGCACTATACCTGATTTTTTTTTAATTACAAACAATGATTCCTTACACAATTCCTTACACAATTCCTTACACAATTCCTTACACAATTCTAAAATTCTGTTTCGTTTGTAAGCAAATTTCACAACTTGTGGGGTCACTTTTTAGGATCAGTCACAGAAATGCCAGAAATGTAGCCTGCATACTCATGAAATTGATCAACTTAAAAAACTTTATATTCAGATGCCCAGTATTATTTCCACAGATATCCAAGTTTACAATTTCCTAAAGGAGGACAAAACAAACGTCATTCCTCTTCTCGGTAAACATCAGGTATAGTGCCTTTAATAATCCATCTTAAAGGGGCACAACGGAGTTTGATCATTTTCATACTCGTGACTGCCACCTCTGGCCGTCCGCGTAACTGCAGTCTCCATGTTAAGCTGGTGAATGACTGCTGCCTCGGCCCGAACACGCAACTTTAGAGCGACGGTG
>OMNZ01050649.1:0-12332 GCA_900303255.1 Lesueurigobius sanzi
ACAAAATAAATTGATTGATTGAATATTAGAATCCAAAAATGAACTATAGGTCAAATTGTGTTTTCCTTGTTGATTTAAGTCATTATGTAATACGCCAAAAGTTGAAATCATCATAGCCAAACAATTGGAAATTGTTCTTTGACCCGCTTTTGGGTCACGACCCACCAGTTGATCACCACTGATCCAGACCTTGGGATTATGTTGTATGCTGATATCTTTCTCAAATAAGTGTTTGGTCCCTTCAGTAGTAGTGGCCCAGCAGCTACTGAGCTGAGCTTTGGATTAATGTTATATTTTATGTTCGCTAGAGCCCCACAACATGTTCAGTTCACAATATTTGATTCCCAACTCTATAATCCATATATATTCATTTATATCTTTCTGGCATATCACATCGTCTTCCCTTGACTTCATTTCTAACACATTTTTTTCATAGCGGCTTCGATCAGAACAATCACAAACTCAGCCGGGAAACAATGGCTTTTTGGCAATAAATGTAAAACACTTCTTTACGGACAATTTCTCAGATTACAAGTTTAACAACTCGGCCCCCAAAAATTGAAAAATCAAAGCCACAGACTCCATGGTCGGCTGGTTGTCTCGCGGCACAGGCGCGTTGGCAGCTCGCCCTTCTGCTAGTCACGGCACCAGCGCCTTTCCGCTAATGAGAGCTGACAAGAATTCAGAAGCAATGAACTAAAAAGTGGGGAAAGCGTTGGGATGTTGACTTTTTAAGATATGTGCAATTTGGCTGGCGCATCAGACGCATGGCACCGAGACACAATGCATGTTTGATGCTCTGGTGTTTGTACACGCAAAGAACTGAACATCCTCACGGCAGCAACAATTCATGTGAGTCTTTCGCGATATCTGCAAAAGAGATGTCACATTATGGCCTTTATTTTCCACAAACGGATCTGACAATTAATTACGACAGTGTATGACTCCGGCGGCCCCACTGTCAGAGCGCGCAGAAAGAATGGACATTCACACAACATGGCTATATTTAAAGAGATCCCGTCGTCGGATTGAAATGTTTTCAAGGGATTGCGATGTGAGGTGGTGTGATCTGTCAGCGGAGGTTCACAAGGGTAACACTTGAAGGAAAATGCTACTTAAAGAGAAACTAAAAACACACACCAACTTTTTCCCCCACTGACAGACTGTATATACGACATTTTAAGTATTTTCCACGGTTCCTAGTTGCCACACTGCAGAACATTCCAGGTTATATGTTGCTATATGCCACAAGAATCTATCTGAACGTGCTCCTGGTAAGGCGAGGGCCACACATCTTGCATTTTCATAAGCATTCTGACCATGCCTTACTTGCGTTTCATTTTTATTCAGGTTTCATTGAGGGTGTATTGAAGAATAGAATCAATCCTATCTTTTGAAGGGTGCGCTAAGAGTTGGGACTCTGGGATGCGTGTGGCTCAAAGTCATTGAAGGAAAACTGCCAGCGGGACACATTTTTTGCGTTTAACTTAAGAAAAAAAACATCTTAACACTTAAAAGTAGTCAGTAAATCTCAATTTCCTTGTATTTTTTAATTTCATATTGCTGTGGGTTATCAAAATACTGTTATTGGGAGAGGACCTTACTGTACAGTTTGCGTATATATGTTTCCTCTGGTTTCCCCAAGCACCAAAGCCATGTACAATAGGTCAGAAGGAATGAGAGGGAATGGTTAGTGGTGGTCGGAGGGTACAGAATGAGAGCCTTGCTTCTATTACCACTGAGTATGGCATGAATTAATAATGTAGCACTTTGAGGAACTCGGTAATCGGACTTGAAAAGCGCAATACAAGTGTAAGCCATTCAAGCCTCATGTTTGGTCACCATTTAAGCAAAGCAACATCTCCACTAAGACGAGCTGGTGATGAATAAATGCTTGTATTTCATTGTATTCAATTTGTACTGTATAAGTATGACATTGTTGTTTGAAGATATGCAAATTTACAAATTAAATATACTTGGTGTATAATCTCTCAAAATATGATATAATAGTGTTTTTTCTGTACTTTTGTGGTTCATTCAAGCCAATTATGGAGCCGTACGGAGTCCATTTCGGTGTATACGGACTCGTTTGAAAAGTTTGCCATGAAAGACTCATACATTACTGTGGCGCAGATATTTCTTTATAATAAGTTACAAACTCCAATCAAACACTTGTAACACACTCGTGGGCTGCATCCATCAGCCGCACAGTACTAATAGAGCTTCAGAGGCCATCAGACAAGGGCAGACTGCTGATATATGACACAATCCAGCACAAACAAGCCACACTCTCAGCCCCATAAATACCAACACGCTGTCATCAGTCAGCGGCGGCTAATGGTAATGTACTGAGCGAGGCTTCTGAACATCCACGCACAAACGCTGACAACCGACACCACTAAAACACAGGTGAGTCAGAAGGTTGTGGGTGCAATTTTAAGGCTGAAGAGGTATTCTACAGTATGTATAGTTGGCATACAGTATGTATCCACTGGCCACCTTTAATAGGTTCTGTTCACGTGGCATCACAACATTTCAGATTTCTAGTCTTCGTTTCTTGCTGATTTCTCTGTAATTCCTGGGCCAATACACATGAAACACAAACTGTCACAAATTTCAATGTCTTCTCTGTCAGTACATATGAACTAAGGTTTAATTATTTTCTCATGAAGGTGTCCGAAAGTGGTTCGAAACCATGTGAATGATGTTGGACTTTCCCTTGTTTCAGGATGACCTGTCGACTGGGACCTTTCCACTGTGGCATGACTCGCCGACTTAGACCCTTCCACCTGCCGCTTAAATGTGGACTTGAGGATGAATGTCCTCGTGCATCGTCTCACCGGGGTCGGACACCGCGATGAGAGTGCAGTTGGGGCTGTACTTGACAATATGGGGGATGATGGACTTGAAGACGTTGACGTGTCTCTGGACCAGGTTGAAGCGACTCTCTCCCTCCTGCTGCCTCACTCCGGCCGTCACCACCACAAGCAGAGTTGGCTGTCACCTGAGCGACACGTCAAACAGGACCCTTTCCACAGTGGTGTGAGTCTCTGTGGCCTCTGAAAACTTTTGTCCAGGTAAGAAAAAAAAAAAAGAAACATGCAGAAACCTTCTCTCCAGTCTTTAAATAATCACATTGCCTACAAATCTAACTTTTTGTACAAATGTCTATGATTTTCCTGATTGTGAAAGATGAGTTTTCCTGATTGTGAACAATGATGTTAACTCTGTGGCCTCTGAACACTTTTGTCCAGGTGTGCTGGTGGGGACGTGCGGGCTTTGTCCAGGAGGAGGAGAAACTTGGTGCCTCCTAAAAGCCACAAAAGCAACGCTTGTTCAGCTGCCCATGCTTTGCACTTAAAGGACTCTCCTCCAGTAGATTTCCCCCTGCCAACTCATCACACACCTGCACTTTACTCCCCCAATTTAACATTTTAACTTTTGTAATAAATGATCTTCTTTTTAAAAACTTCATCCAGACGTTGTCCACACTTCACACTGGTTGGTCAGATTGAACTAGGGGTGTTATATGAACACAACCCATTATATATAGTATATTATAAAATTAGACATTTGTGACCATGATCTTTGTGTGCTGTGTGTCTAATCATAGAGACTTTTTTATATATTGTGAACAAGTAACCTGTTTAAAAGTAATCCTCCCCAAAAGTTGGGTTATAAACTCATCTCTCAGAAGAGCGTGGATGTTTAATGTGTTGGGATTGAGTTTGGATCCGCATCGACAGCTTAACCTCTTAAGCCCGTGGCTGTTTTTTCCGAATTTTGTATACATATACTCTGGAAGGCTTGTAGCAGATTGTAAAATGTCTAAAATGTTCATATTGCTCTCATATGATATGAATGTCTATGGGGATACTGTAGGTGTGAAAATTTTCAAGAAAATCATAGTGGGCCTGAGTAATTGCGGTTGAAAGACAGAAAATATGAATTCCGCCTAAAAAAACACACATTACAGCAGGTCAGCAGCTTGTTTATCATTGACTTTTTACCAACTGTTTATCTCTGTAACAATAAATAATTGAAAAGTTATTAAGAGGTTTTGATTTAAAATAGTCTAGAATCCCATTGTAATAAGTAGGGCACAATTTGGCCAAAAAAATTCTAATTTGTAATATTTCAATTACATTGAAAATTTTGGATCATAAAATACAGTTTTTCAAAGAAAAGCGAAACACTTTTTTTTTTTAAATAGATGAAAATAAACAAGGATTGTCTCTAAAAGTGGCAAGTCCCCAAAAATGGGGACCCTCGGGCTTAAGAGGTTAAAATTTACACTTTTTCATCATTTGTAAACAAAAACTCAGATTCAGGGGAGGCTAAACAAATCATTTCCATCTTTGTGTTAAAATATCAGCTTCACTTCTAACTTTCCAAAATGTGTACTCTCCCCCCAATGTCCCATAATTACTCAAGCACCCCCAAAAGAACCAGTACCCCCTCTGCCGTTTCACAGGCTGCAGATCCAAACGGTTGTCAGACAATGCCAAATGTTTCCTAATGTATTATTGAATTGGAAACTGTGTGTAAAGCTGGCACTATTTAATTAGGATCTGTATTAATCACTGTAATTGTTGGGTGCGCGTCGCGGGAGTGTCGCCGGCCAATAGCTGTTAACCCCCTGCCTTTATTTCTGCTGTTGTGCCACAAACTCTTATTACAGCGCGAGCCGTAATTTCGCCCAGACTCCAGGGATGACTTCTCATTGGTTCTCAATAATGGCTTGATTATCTCCAACTGTTTACCCATGCAAAGTCAATTATTTCTCAAGAGTGCTCTAAACCGGCATCTCGAGCTTACACACATGTTTTGTTTCGCGGCAAAGGGAGCCTGCACTTGGATTGCATTGTTGTTTTTTTCACTATTGAAAAAGAACAATGCCTCTTATTGGAAACAGAGATGTTACATTAGTGTCATTCTTTTGTATATGCAGCATTGTGTTTTGATAAATTACAGCTCTGTTATGTAGATCGGTGAATATGGAGAACGGACACAGACCCAGGCCTTTGTAAAGATCAGTAGGGTTGATCTGCAGAAAAATGCATATTGTTAGTACGTAATGGGATTTGGATGTTGAATGGACATAACATTGTATACAAATATTTTGGAAAACTGCATACCAATTAACATTTCTGTAAATAGAGTTAGGGTTAGAGTTAGAAACAATTTTGCAATATTTTTAAATTGTTGAATAATGCAGGAAAATTTGCAGGAGCAAGATTTATAGTTCAATTCTGATTATTGTAGTTTTTAGCATGACTGTTGCCTGGTGTGAAATTGGCCATGTTTTCATGTTCCTCTTTTTTGCAAGAACAATATAAGCTCCTGTGGTTCTCAAACTGTGGTAGGTGCTGTCTCCATGTACTCAGGTATATGTGCAATTTTAGAATTCATTTTAATGAGAGTAGTGAGAGCGGGTCCGTCCCTGAGTGCGGAAAGCCACGGAGAGCATGAGAAGATGCGAGCTTTCAACCCCTTGTACCGTACATTTCTTCATTTTATGTGCAATAAACAGTATTTTGTGTATTTTGTGTAGGTTCTCAGTCGTGCAGTCGTTTTTTAACAAATATGGCCTCTTTGACACCTCTCTCAAAGTATCTACTTTCTTTCGATAAAACCTTAACTTCACTGTCTGAGTGTTTGGTGGCTTTGAGGTGGAGATGCAGCCGACTGAGGACCGCTACTGCTAGAATTGCCTCTTCGGTGTTGACCAAGACTTGTTTTCAGTAATTGTTTTGTCTCTCCATTGTAATGTTCTTTGTATTCCTCTTCTTTGCAATGAATTGAATGAACTACGTTGCTCTTTTTGTGGTTTGGCATCTTGTCTTTAGGGTGTACTAGTTTTTGTCTTACTGTATTCATTGGTTTGAAATAAACCGGGATTTTATGTTGTCTTAAGACCCTCTGTATTTTCTCTGAGACTCCAGATATACGTATATGGGACAGCTAATCCTCTCCTTTTTGGTTCTGTCCCCCGTTTGTCCTGTTCTTTAACTAGTCTTTTCCTTTTAGATTTGGCGAAAGACCATTTAGGGTAACCACAGGCTGAGTATTTAGTGTAGTTTTTCCAGCTTGTTTTACTTAAAGGGTGCCACATTTCTCTTACCTTTGCCCTGCAGTCTCTGGCGTTGTGAAAGTTTTATTCACCCTGGTTTCAGTGCTCACATGAGCCCCAAATAACACACATGAATAATTATTATTAATGAACAGAATGGCTTTGTGTGGTTTCTTACTTTCCCCGTACAAATGGCGTTCGCGAAACCCCTGGTGTGTGAAATAATGGCCCATTCATTCGTAGGATTGATTATAATTACTACTTCCATACATGTTATGTAATGTGGGAGGGGCAGACGGTCTCATTACGTGTCCCGCTTGTAATATTAGGCTAGCAACAGCAGAAAATTGAGCGGAGGTCGTATGAAGGGGCGTGTCTAAAAAAAAGTATGTTTTTTTTCTGCACGGAGCCATGCGGACCTTCGCGTCAAGCATGATTCCAGCTTGCAGGCAGGCCCAGCCCAAGCATTAACGGGGCCCTAAGTTCAATTTAATTTTGGATGGATATACAGTATATTCCCGTAAATGAGTTACAGAGTCAATTGCCCCACCCTTCAACTTGTAACCTGACTGTTTTTGTAAATTAAAGTAGATTACACTGCAAAAAGGAATTTGGAAATTAGTAAAATCTTACCCCACTGGCAAATGTCACTTATTTCTAGATCTTTTTGCAGTGTACTATTATTATTTTGAGGAGACAATCAATATTTGAGGGACATTTGTGAGGCACACAACAACTCTAGTACAAATGTATGTACAATTGGGGGACCCCTGGCGGCCTCTGGGCCCTAAGCAGCTGCATGTTCTGCTTATTGGGCTGGATGCAGGTTACAGAGGAGGTAACGTGACTCTTTGGTTTGTTTGTTTGCTTTTTTACTGACTAAGACAGGATTAAGACGTGTTAACCTTTAAACATAATTTATTTAGATCTATCTGATCCAGGCCTGGTCAAATATTTAATGAGGCGAGAACCACTGAGCTACACCTCATAAAAGAACACCTGCAACTGATACAAAACACTTTCAATGAGGCACTACTCAGTGGATGGAAAAAAGAACGTCATAGTCTTTAAGATTTTGTTTTAACTCTGTGTCTTCACTGCTTTAAGGCGAGACACTGGTTTTTAGGGAAAAAGCTGAAATTGAGTGGCATCTATTTGAAACTATTGCAAGTTTTCTGTCTTTTATATAAAAATACCTATAGTTTCTACAACAAAATGTAAATGATGGAAAGAGACAGATCAAAAAGAAAGATGATATTTTTGAAAGGGTCTCAGTCAAACCCAAATTGAAAAGACAGAGAAACACTACATTATATTATACTTAAAAGAAAGAAAATAAGAAATAGAGCTGTCTGTTGTGTGCAGCAGTCACTCAGCGGCGCAGCAGAGTGGAGCAGGAGGAACCAGATGGAGGATGAAGAATACATGGCTCTGACACGCAGCTGAATTAGTCATTTCCAGGTGGAGTTTTCGATGTTTATTTCTGTCCGTGTTTACACTTGTTACTCTTGTTTGTTTATTCACACTGGGGGCAGAAAACAGTTGTAAACAAATTAAATATCCACAAGAATGAGACCCGAATACAGAATCATCACAGGGGGGATGTTGGGATTTTCCCCTGCAAATCAAGGAATCTTTGAAATCTTAAAAATACAGTTACACAATACAACCTTGTAAGAAACTTGTAAAAATTAATTATTCACAGCTAGAGGTCCAGCCAGAGTGTTCTTATTTTGATTATTGAAATACTGAAGGTTATGATTAGAGATGGCTTTTTACAGTGAGCCGGATTTTTGAGATCCGTTCATTTGAACATTCAAAAGACTGGCTTATTTTTGTATAGAATTTATATAAATTTTTGTAATATTCCAGCCAGAAAACTCGTATTTTCTAGGACCTGATCACTGATCAGGCACATATTTTTATTCAAATGATCCAAACTTCCCCGGCGGCATGGTGGCAGAGTGGATAGCGCTCTTGCCTCACAGCAAGAAGGAGTGAGAATGAGAGGGCGTTTGTGAGTGTGCATGTGGGACAACGGATGGAAATTAGCCCAAGGCTACAATCCGGAGTGGGGTGTTCACATGCATTCTTCATGTGCACGCACTGTCCCAACCAAATAAACCAAACAAACAATACCATCTGGATGACTGAGAATTTACTGTACATACTCCTTGAAAAGCGTGTACATGTTGAGCCACAAGTATTGAAAATAACCTACAACTGTGTTCAGCCAAGTCATTTTCAGTGCAAAAATTGTTAACTTTTTGTTTAAAAAATGGTCTCCTTTCAAAATCGAGATCCAGTTCGAACTTTTCACCTGAAAGAGCCGGTCAAAAGAGTCGAATTGGTCATGAACGTCCTGTGTTATATTTCAAACCAAATTGCATTTTCTTACTGTCCCAGTAGAGAAATGAATCCTTAATCCACTCATCCTTCAGTACCATGTGGGGGAAACTTTCAGGAGCAGTGGGCGGGTACCGTGCTGTGAACGGGAACTCGTCTAAGTTGGGTCGGGTGCTATTGTGTATGTTTTAAGTAGAACATACACACCCTGTATAACATTTGATACATAGAGAAAAAAACAGCTGATACTTCAAAAGGAATGTTTAGAGCAGGGGTCAGGAACCTATGGCTCGGGAGCCAGATGTGGCTCTTTTGATGACTGCATCTGGCTCTCAGATAAATCCCGTACATGTGACGGTGCGCTGCTTTGTTTACATTGGGATACTAGCATTTGTTTAGTATTTTCTTTAGTATTGTGACCACAGGGGAATATTTTATCATTAAGCAGTGTTGGAAAATTGAAAAGCATTACCAATTTTTATATATTACAGATCATGAATATCAATCGAACCGAATTGTGAAATAACTTAATGGTTACACCCCTAGTAAGAACTATTTTATGTATTGGATAAGTTCAGTATAACAACTTTATTAAAAAAAAATAATACATTCAGAGACTATTACTCTAAAGTTGTTAGTCTTTTTTTTTAATTCACCCATTTAGTTGTATTCAGAGTAAAATAATATATATATATTGTATGGCTCTCACGGAAATACATATTACAAAATTAGACTTTTTTGGCTCTTTTAGCTAAAAAGGTTCCCAACCCCTGGTTTAGAGGATTGATACAATGTAAAACTTCTCAATATTTGACAACCTGAGTAAAACCGTGTTTTTGTATCAAATTTGATACAGCAGGTCATAAAATAATGATATACCCTAGGTCATTTATATGCAAATATGTCCATTGGAATGCCATTCACATGACACAAATGCCCAATGTAACAAAAATTATATTATTATATTATATTAAAATTATTATAAGCAAATGAATATTACATACATTTTTGTTTCTATTTGTCAGAAGGTTCAATAAACACACTAGAGTTTCTCAGTAATTATTTCATGGTTTGAGCTTTACACGGTTAACCATATACCTAATGAACCCTAGTCTTAATCTTAACGTTGAATGAACGCACCAACACCCCAGCACTGACTGTAAAAGTGAAGAGACACCAGTCTGGATCCACAGGGCCACACTACGAAGCTGGCTGAACTTATCCTGGTAGTTCCTCTCACCTGGACAAACCCAGACATGAGCGTCTCTGGATGACGACGAAGCGCGTCCTCAGCTAATTCTGGTTTCTCGGTAGATTAGCGAGGCAGGTGGAGCCAATGTTAACATAGATCCGGCTTCATAGTACCGCTAAACCAGACTTAACCCCAAATTCACCTCTCTAACCCTCTCATCCAGCTCCGTAGTACACCCCTCTGGTTTAGCATGCGTACTGGACATGTAGTTTCCTGTTTTGGATGTCAAACCTTGTCCTGTCTCTTGTCGCTCCGCACATTCTTCTCATTTCTTGTGTAAAGTTCCCACTAGAACACGGCTGATGTCACATGAGTCAGACTTTAGTAACCACAGTCTGTCTCTCCTGCTCTCGTTACGGGCCATAGACGTCCCTTGTTTTTGTGCCACAGCTCCTCGCGCCTCCCTCATCCGACTTCCTGTTATCTCGAGTATTTGCACTGCTGCCAGCCTCTCTGCGAAATAATTAACATGTTGCCACTTTGGTGTCTCAAAAGTAAATGTGACTCGATGTCTAAAGCCTGGCTGTGTGTATGGAGAAAGGTAATGTGCTTGTCGACAATACAGGAAGAAAGAATATTGGACCTTAATTTGAGTAATCATATCTTCCTATAAAACATCAGCCAGTTAATTTTACGTAAAAATGTAAAAATTCAGTGATTTTTAGGGGGTAAATTGGCAGGTTTGAGCCTCATCGTTTTGGTGCATCACACTTTTTTTTTTTACGTCTAGCGCAAAATAGCAGCTAGGCAATAATTTCACTCACCAATCGATTCTGTTCTCATCAAAAAAGCTATTACATTTTTGGGACCTGCTTATCTGGGGATCGGCCCAAACTGGTTATCACACGACTCAAATTTTGAAGAGAGAGCAAGCCGTGGTGGAACATGGTAATAAACATGTGTCCAGAGGACAGCTAAGACAGGGGTTTGCAGCGGGAGGTCCCAAGATAATTTCAAGATGTAAATTGTTTTCAGGTTTTGGGCCAGTTTTGCATTTTTAATATAAAACTTGAACCTGGAAACAAATAAAAGGACATCATCTTTATAATAAGGAGTGTAATCATTGCACTGATTCAATGTTTCTCCATAAATTGTAAATTCAATGACTGTTTTCCCAAAATGCAATTTCTCACATTGTGGCGAGAACATCTCCACTTTAGTAGCACTGAAAGACTCCAAACTTTCTTTTACATAACAATAATTTGAAGGTTTGTTCAGAGGGATTTTCCATTATTTAGAGCAGGGGTGCCCAATGTGCGGCCCGGGGGTCAAATGCAGCCTTCAGAGCAATTTTTGGTGGCCCTCAAGCTTCTTGAATGAATTGGCTCACATCACCAGAGCAAATTTAACAGTTTAAAACCTAAAAAAGAGGACAAGACCGGGTTGAATCCTGGATTAAAGTAGGTCCAAACCAGTTCTGAAACAGGACTAAAAGTAGGTCTAAACCAGGATTAAACCAGGTCTAAACCAGGACTCATCAAGAACTAAATATGAACTTATCTAAGAATTAACCAGAACTGATCCAGGTCTAAACCAGGTTTATTCCAGGACTAAACCAACCCTAACCCAGTCTAGTCTAAACCAGGTCTAAACTAGGGTTAAAACAAGGACAAAATCAGGTCTAATCCTGGATTAAAGTAGGTCCAAACCAGTGCTCTTTTGATCATGGTTAATCCAAAGAGCTTCATCCTACACTTCAACTACAGAGTACAGATGAAGACTGAAGAATCTTTTCCTACGTCCTGATTTAGTGTTTTTTCAAGTCTTGCTTTGACAAAATTTGCTGAAAGACATACACAATTTGAGTTTAAATTGATTGTTGAAACAGTTTATTCAAATATTGCAATGGTATCGCTTTATGGCCCACCCGTATTGCATATCGCGAGTTTTACCAATATTTCCTTTTCTCGGGCAGGCTTTAAACCTATATTTTGCTGTGGCTTGAGTAATGCATCTGGTCAGAATTGTGTGGAAGTGGCAGTTTGAACATGTGGTCAAAGTCTTCTACTCGTAGCCTGGCTTTGCTGAACTGCACTGCGCTGTGTGTGTGTGAGTTGTTTTTCTCTCAGACTCCGTCGTGTCATTGGCGGAGCAGCGATCGGAGATGAAACAGAGCAGCAGATGTTTCAGAGGCAGAAGTGATTCTTGTGGGATCAAACAAAAGGCAAGAGCAAAGAAACGGTTCGTGAAGACTCCGATGAAGCGTCTGCGATTCGACTGACAAAGCAATAACAACACAACTCAAGGCTACACTAACTTCTACCACCGAGAACAGCTCAGCTCAGATGGATATAAGGATGCAGCTTGGCCATCAGCCCATGTAAAAATACACACAATACACAATAGCCTGATACCCCAGATTGGATGTTCTGATGAGTCTGGCTGTGAAAGTACATGTCAGAACACTATTCACTTATATTGCTTTGTTTTTACTCTGATAAATAATAATTATGCAGCTTTTATGCAGGTTTTAATGGCATTTGGGCTGGAAATTGTGAGTTCCATCAGCCAACACTGATTATAGACCTAAAGCTTAAAGGCACACTGCGTAACATTTCACCCAATAATTTGAATAAAATACAATCATCTTTCACTAGGACCACGCCACAACAATATTGCAGTTAAGAATGCTTATTGACTAGGAAGATTGGTGGCTGGATG
>OMNZ01050664.1:5081-15729 GCA_900303255.1 Lesueurigobius sanzi
CCCCACACCCCCTGCTTTGCAAGATGGAGGCAACCAAAGGCATGCAGTTTATTAAGCTGTCACCGCGCATCTAAATCTGCTCTCTATTGCTTTGGTACAGGCCTTTCCGCGGAGAGAGGGAGTCTTTTGTGGGAGACCAAGGTATTCACCAAGCTATATAAAAAAAAAACACGCAGACACTAAAGGTAACGGACACACACACAGCCGAAATGAGATGCAAATCCGACGATTCACTTGGCAGTCAGGGTGTGCTGCGCTTTGTGTATTATTGTGCGCATATAGCGTGCATGTGGCGTGGGTGTGTGTGGGGCTAATTCTCGCGGCGTAGCATAGCAAAGCAGTGTACAGTGAACAGCCTTAACACAGTTGTTGGTATGAGGACATTGTGCAAAGGTGGCAGGGAGAGAAATTACTTAAGAAGCCCCAACAATGGGTTCGGTCAGGAGCGGGCTACAGTGAGGGGTGACAGCCAAAGTGCAGGAGATGAGCAATAAAGGGCTGACACAGGGGGAGAGAGAGAGGGGGGGAGAGAAAGGGAGAGGGGAGCACAAACTGGGTCCTGTTTTAAGACGTTCTGTTTCCTTTTAACAACAACATTAAAATACGATTTGCATGGTTAATGGGAGTCCAGGTCTGTCACTTGTGAGAAAGAGTATGTCGGGACTGACCCGGAATAGCACTGAACATATAGAGGCCAGAGCTCTTCCCAGGAGCCGGGAAGAGAGTGGGCACCGGCCACAGAGCCACCGATGTACTCCAGCCACTGCAAAAAGTACTGTAGTCTAGAAATATGTCGAATATTTGCTGGAATTTTGCCTTTTGGAACACAGGACTGGAATATGGATCACAACATCACTACGACACTACAGGCTAAAGTCATTTTTTTTTTCAATTTTCAGATTTTGAGCCTATTCACACCTTTGTACTAAGGTGTGAATAGGCCAAGGTGTTTTCCAACCTTTAGGACCAAGAGAGGTGGGACTTAGAGGTAACTCCTCCCACTGGTTTCTTCATAAAAGCAAGCATATTTATGCTGCGTTCCATTAACCTCGGAAGTTGGAAGTCGTAGCTCGGAATGACGTCACATCCCAGTTGAGGACGTTCCAGTTTCAAAGACGCAGCTTTGTCACCAATGAATGAGGGCTACTGTTTTTAGCATTTGTTAGCACAGCGTCTGTTGTAGTTTGCACATAACACATCAGCAGGATTTTCACATATATTTGAGTGTATGTGTAGTGCCGCAAAAATAGTCTGCGGCACTACATGAGTCTGTAGTCTGTAGTGCTAGTAAATTGACATTTCAAGACCTTGATGGTTAACGCTGGCAGCGGCCATGTTGGAAATTCAACTCGGGGCTTGAGAGAATTGTCCGATTTTCCCAGTGGGACATACGTCTTCGGGGGGCGTTCCAGTTAGAACTTTCCACTTGGGAGTCGGAAATCCTGACTTCCGAGGACAAATGGAACGCAGCAAAATTCTGCTCATTTGCTGATGAAGTTCTTTGGATAAAGAGCGAAACGCCCTACACTTCAACTAGAGAGTACAGATGAAGACGAAAGAATCTTTACCTATTCTGAAGTTTTATTCAGAGGGGCTTTTCAATTTTTAATTCCTTGCCTGATTCATTGCGTTTTGAAACAAAAAAAAGGCACAATTTGAATTTGTACAGATGTATTCACTAACTACTGTAGTTTATTCAAAGACTACACAACATTCCCACTGAAGAAGTCTTTGAAAGTAATATATCAACAAAATAAAACCTGGCTCTATCCATTATTTACATTTTGTGGCTGAAAATATAGACAACTTTGGCCATTTTTACACATGAGTTTCAAGTGCGGTCATATTACATTTGATATAACTGTATTAATCACAAATAACATTCTTATGCCAGGCAGAGGACTACGCTAGATTTATGAGTATACCTAGTACTTTAACACGAGGAAACGCATGTTGTATTTGTTTGTATTCTTGTCTCCTCTCGCTGAAAGGGGGAAGAGTTGAACAGACCTATGGGCACCAGCAGAAAGGACGACCTGTGGTGCTCTGCCCTCCACTGCGGCAGCCCGAGTCTCCCGCTGAACGTGCTCTTATTGGAGAGCAGGGTTTCATGCGGGGGGCGGGATGGGTTGCTCTCCAGATGCTCGGCTGATCAAACCACTTCTCAGCTCAAGCCACTTCAGCGTGAAAAGTGCCGAAAGTACCTGTGGAGAAGAATGAGTGCGATGTGGATGTGCGAAGGAACATCTAATATATGTCAACGATAAGATCCATATCTTTACATTACATTTTCACATTTTAAAGCTTTACAATGCTTAAAAAGTATTACTTCTTCTACTTCCACTACTTCTGAGTGGCTTACCCCTCAGTGTATATTTGGATAAGCACTGGAAATTAAGGGCTCAGTTGTAAGTGCCGGTATTAGGAAGAAAAATCACTGTTGAGCCTCTCTGTTTCGCCCTGTTGTTAATGATGACTAACTGGGTCTGGGTTAACACACACACCTCCCAGTACACTGTATACACCTCATACATGAACAAGTACGCACCACGCAGCTGAGGAAGAGGAAATGAGTTAGTGATCCGCTCCATCACTCCCATTTACTTTCATTTAGTGTATCCCAGTTCACATGAGAACACTGGGTGAGTTTAGACTGAGCGGTTCCCATGGTTAAATGGACATATGATCACCGTCCAATCATTTTAACAAAATATCCTTAAACACGCCTGGGAGTTGGAGGTAGCTTTGGGAATTAGAGTTCAATGAAAAGTCTTTCTTCACACTTTTGCTTATTTTTGTACGCTACTATATGACATAATGCTAGGTTTCAGATCATGGCTGGTCTACCATCAGTGAAAAGATCTGAGCACAACCTTTCAGAAGAAGAGATTTATGCACATTTTGTATTTTTGTAGTCTCCACAATGAATACGAAGGGGAGGCAATGGTCATTTTTCTTAATTTTCAGGTTTTGAGCCAGTATAGACTTATACAAGTAATATACAAACTTCACAAAGAAATGCCCTAAACTTCACAATAAGACTTTTGATGATTCCACTGATTCGACATTTGTCAATTGAATTAGATGGGACATTGTAAATTCAATCCATTTTTCTTACACACTTAGCTCCTACTGACTCCAAACTTTCCAGTCTTTCAGAGGGATTTTTCAACATTTCATTCCTGATTTATTCAGTTTTTAACTTTAATAAACAAGGTGAAGTTTAATTTCTTACAGATTTATTCTAAAAACTAGTTTATTCAAATACTAAAGATATCCAAAATCCCCTCTGAACAAATCTTGTAAGTCATATATCAACAAAATAAACGCATGAATTTAAACCTGGCTCTAACCGGCCAAAATCCATTTAGATTTTGTTGCTGAAAATATAGGAAATTTTGGGAATTTTACACATAAAATGACTTGAAATACATTTGTCATATTTGTATCAGTAATATACAGAAAAGTTTCAAATTAATATCACTCACCGCTCCTCAAACCACCACCTTATCGCAGTGGAGGGGTTTGAGCACCTGAATGATACTAGCTACAGTATGATGTCTGGGGCAGTATGCTCCTGGTAGGGTCTCCCATGGCAAACAGGTCCTACCAAGAGCAGTTCAGAAGACCCTTACGAAGAGACCATCAAGGCTGGTTACGTCGCCCCACAGGTGAAGGAGCGTTGTGGGGTCGTCCTCCTGTGGACCCACCACCTGCTGGAGGGGCCATAAGGGACTGGTTCAGTGTGATCCGGGCAGCTCGGACTGCTGCCCCTGCAACGGATAAGCGGATGAAGATGGATGGATAATATCACTCACTTTACATTTTTCCCTATTCAACTGCAGTGTCTCGCCTTACATTGGCCATTTCAGTCTGGTAATCATTTCCAAGTGAAGTGACGAGTAAACAGTGGTCTTGATAAGTGCTACAAACTGTATTATCTTGAGAAAACAAGTATAATTGCGCTGGGCCGCTTAAGCAGCCCTACTGTATAGATCGAATATCTAGCCTCCTATACGCATCACTCACCGGCATAACTTTCAAAACGAGACTGAATTAATATCACATAATCGCAGGGAAAGGAATGTGCCATGCTTACGGATTACATTTCAAGCTGCAATATTTCTCACGTAGCTTTACTTAACGTGGAGCGAAACAATAACCCTAATTGCCAATTCTTTAGACTTTTGAAGGATATATCGCGGCTATGAATCGCAGCTAGACGGCTAATGTATTAGAAGTGCAAAAGTAATAGGCAAACAGCCCCTCGAGCTGCAAGTAGCGGACACATTAAGGCCTGGAGCGCTTCCAGAGAAATCTTTCAATTACACAGAGTGAATTGCAGTCTATTTGGAAGCCGAGATGGATACGGTACAGAGCAATGAACTAAAATGTGCTATAGATTTAATTAGAATAACACGGATGTTGGAGCTTACCTCGGACAAGGGGAGGTTGTAAAGGACAGGTGGATGGCAAATCAATGCTTTAGAGTGAAGAGTTAAGAAAGTTAAGAAAGGGCACCAGCTTTCATGAAAAGAACTATTGAGTATGGGGCTGGATCCATCATATTTAGGGCTTGTTTTGCAGCCAGTGGCCCAGGGAACATGTCACGCTTAGATAGAGAATGAATTAAATTCATTTCCAACAAATTCTGGGAGAATTTGTAGCACCATCTGTGAAAAAGCTGAAGTGAAAATGGGATTGGCTTCTCAAAATGGATAATAATCCTCAACACACCTTAAAATCGATGAAGGAGGACCTCTAGAGGTGCAGTCTGAAGGTTTTCCCATGACTCACACAGGCCCCTGACCAAAACATCACTGAAAATAATTATGTGGATAGACCTTCAAAGAGCAGTGTGTTCAAGACAGTCCAGAATCCTCCCAGTTTTTCCTTTAACCTCTTAAACCCCAACAGGCCCAATTTGGGTCCTGGGTTAGGAAAGAGACAGAGAGAGGGGAAGGAGAGATCGAGAAGAAGGAAAGAGGGTGAGAGGAAGGAGAGAGAGAGAGGAAGGAAAGAGACAGAGAAAGGGGAAGGAGAGAGGGAGAGGAAGGAGAGAGATTTTAGTGCCCAATGTGGGTCCTATAGGGCAGTGTTTCCCAACCAGGGGTACGGGGACCCCTGGGGGTACGCGAGAGCTCAGCAGGGGGTACTTGGAATCATTTCAGATAAAAAATAATTTGTATTTTTGATTATTATGTTCAAAGAAAAGCTATTTTAAAAAGAATAACTGTATAGAGTGAGAACTTGAGAGTATTTAGCGTCTTTTCACTGATAAATTTGAGTTTTCGTCATTCACTTTCTAACTAATCAGCAAAACCATCGAAGCATGGGGTACTTGGAGTAGAAATGAAAGACCTAAGGGGTACGCAAGACAATAAAGGTTGGGAACCACTGCTATAGGGTTTAAGAGGTTAATATTATTTTAAAAATGTCAAAATTAAGAATAAAATCTGATTTGTTTTTACATGTTAAGGGAATGTCTCATGTGTAACTTTGGGATTTAATTTGAGCCTCACCTGGCTTCTTCCTTCATGATAATACAGATTTTCATCCGGGGTGTGTAAACTTATTTGGCACAACTGTATATTTGTTATGTCATACATGAATACAATACATTTATGTCAGCAATCAGGGCCGCTGCTAGCCATTTTGGTTCCCTAAGCAGAAATGTTTGGTGGTGCCCCTGAAATCCTTCAACACCACTTAGGGGTCTTGATCTATAGGTTCACGGACAGAAGAACCAGAGCACACAATCAAAGGTAGCTTTCACAACTCAACACTGTATGTGTGTGTTTTTACATCTCTTCCATCTCTCTTCATTGACGGGCAAAAGCGAGTGTGCATTTTATACTCTGTGTTGCCACCATCTATAAATCAAATAAAACCTTCAGCTCTGAATTGACTATTTTTCACACTCACTATTTTTTTTTCATTTTTATCAGGTGCGAATAAGAGGTAGCCGGTAACATCCCAAACCCCAGCGGACCCTCCGATTGAGATGTCTGTCTTCATCTGCCTGTCAGTCTGCGCCACAGCCTACCCTGCCTTCCCCCCTGCTCCAGTGGTCCGTCAGTGAACTCTGCAGCGCTCTCAGCCCCACATGTGCTTCTAATTTCATAGCCAGAAGAGGCAGATTAACATAAAAGAGGGTGTGTAAGAGTTCTGTGTATCGAAAACTATGCCTGGGGCTGGAGGAGGAGAGGATTACCTCATTTAGGCTCCCCGAAAAACGCTGTTTACTTTCCAAAGCGTGCATGTTAATCAGGTATTAAAGTTACTGTGAGTGTAACCAGGTCAGTGGTATTGTTCAGCACATGCCTGGGATAGTTGGAACTGAAGGGCCGAGTCTAAGTGGAAACAGAACGTATGTGACATGGTACAGTGACGTTTTGTTTAACTCACCAGGATACAGCACCGAGACGGCACAAAGTGTTTAGAACGGTCACGGGTAAAACAATGTTAAGGGCTGTGTGTATTATTCATTCTTCTTTTCCTGCTTGAACTTCAGTCAGGGGTTAAGAGGGGCTTGAGAACATCCCAGCACCTATGGGCCACATTAGTTCATTGTGGCATTCATGAAAGTGGACACACCATGCTGACTTGTGGCTTATAAACCTCCATCTTGGGCACCTGCGCATTGATATTTCAGATTACTTCAGAAGAAAGAGCTGGGTTTTCTTATTTTTTTTCACATTATTAACAGTCAAATGCACAGGTATTAGCCTCAGTTCTAGTTTTCACAACACCTTTTGCATATCCTGATTCTTCCCTTTAACTGGTTAAATGTGGCTGGCAGATGGCAAAGTGATGCTGGACTTGACTTTCTTTTGTGTTAAGAATTAATAAAAAATCATTGACAATATACTCTGAATTTACTCTACTGGGAAAAAAAAAAAGAAGTTTAATAGGAATAAACACAGGATACAATCCACCATTGTTGCCATTGACATGCTAACAAATAGATGATGCCATGATTAAACCAGTTTGAGTCAGAATGGTGGTGGTTTATGGGCTTTGGAAATGAACTGGGCACTAATGGATTCTATCTAATAAGCAAAACAAAATACAGAAAATACAGAGACTGCAGTAGTATAAGGAGAAACTACAATACAAAATAGGACCACTAGTTTGTTTTAGTTGATGGAACTGGATCCAGTAATTAGCATGATGTCCTTGGGCCTTTTATTTAGACTCCAAGTTCCCCTTTCCTCAATGGTTTTGATGTTTAGTTAGAAGGTGAATAACTAAAACCTCCTATCTATCAGTAAAACTTTTAAAACTAGAAAACAATGGAATCAGCTTTCAGACAGTCTGAAGTTGTGTATAGGAAATTAGCAATAACTAAATTTGGTACAAAGCATCTTTCCGTTAAGATTAATGTATTTTGTACATGGTCCTTGACAACTAAACTAAAAAGTCTACTAAATATTCTGAAAATCTCACTCTTTACTGTTAAATATTTCAAATAGCTTTTCTTTGAACATAATAACCAAAAATACAATTTGATCTTATTTTATATCTGAAATCAGTACCCCCTTTTAAGCTCTTACGTACCCCCAAGGGTCCCTGTACCCCTGGTTGGGAAACACTGCTCTACATGACCATCAGTCTAAGATTAACAAGATTTCTTCCAACAACAAATACATCTTTTTTTCTCAATTCATTGCATCGGCATCAGGTCTACCTGCCGGCGTCTAATCACCAAAGTCAATTTGGTCAAATTAAAGAAACCTCATTGATTGGTTTTGGTTTGTGTGTCTTACTCTTTCGTCTTGAGCTTGAGGATAAAAACATTAGGTTGCGTTCACGTTATACAATTCTATTTCAGCAGAGCAGGTGCCAGTACAACTTTATGTAAGAGAAAGAGTTTGAAGATAAAAGAAAAACACCTGTCATAATATATTTCTTATGGCTGAAAGTCCTTTCTACTGGCCAACATAATGCTCATGGTTTTCAATATTGTCACCACTTTTGGACACCTTAATGAGAAACTAAGTAGACCTTAGTTCATGTGTTCTGACAGAGAACACATTGAACTTTGTGACAGTTTTTGTTTCATGTGGATTGGCCCAGGAATTACAGAGAAATTAGCAACTAAGACTAGAAATCTGACATTTTGACAGTTACAGTGCAGCACATAGTTTTTAGGTGCCCTCCACCTCAATGTTAAACTATAGACTCTTTAAAATGTTGAGATGTCACGTGAAAGCAGCCTATTGTTCATCATCCAATTCATCATTGGCCAAGTCACTTATACAGTGAGGCAGCCACAGTAAAATATTTCCTAGCTACAGTACTTCCATACACTGTATGATTTACAATATAAATTCAATAATATCCCAATAACTCCGTATTATTTCAGGTGTAGGATTGTGTTTTCTTAGACACAAATAACTTTAATTGGCGGCTGTGTGGCTCCAGTCTTTCCCAAACCCCAGTGCGAAGGGTTAATATTGATCCAGCCTTTCTCTCCACTCCAGCAACAGAAACACTAGAACTGTAATTTATAGTTTGATCTTTTCTCCTGCCAAAATTTACAGCCAAATTAAATAAAACACCAGCAGCCACACATCTGCATCAGGACCAAACCGAAATCCTTGCAACGCATTCACAGGTGAGAGCCATTTTGGAGTTATTTCTTCGCGAATGCCCCGCTGACCCGAGCAGGAGAGCTACTGGCTTTGTCGGGCCCATGTGCATGTCTGTACATATCTAATGCATGCCTGGATAAATGATTTAAAATAAAACAGACACGCTGCACGGAAAAGGCTGGAGAAACTGTCAATCACGGTGTTGTCAGAGGAGGAATATAATGGCCTTTTATTCTTAGACTTGGTATAAAAATGGAAGTTAATAGGCTTTATGTCACCCAGGTTTTACTTATTTAGTGACAATATAGTCCTCATACTTAGGAGGTGCTCTGGCCTTAAATAGATAGTCATGGGGTTGAAATGGCTGTAATTTATATGATTTGCTGAGGTATGAAAATTGAACTTTTAGTGGCGGTATCCAATCCATCACAGCTTTATTTCTATAGCACATTTTACAAACAAGAGTTTCCAAAGTGCAGCACATAATAAAACAATCATTCATGGAAAAGTGGTAAAAAACAAAAACAAACAAACAATGGAATTAAAAACAGTAGGCTAAAAAAGCAATAAATAATTATTTTAAAATAAAAATTAGTAATCATTGTGTAAACTAGTAGGAGCAGCGGTTGAAGGAAAAATAGAGGTATCTGTATTTTGTTTGTAAAGCTCTATAGGGATGAGTTTGTTTGTAAAATCTGCTATATAAAGAAAGTGGATTTTTTTTTTTTTAACAAATTTGTCCGTAAGTTCGTTTCGTGAATGAGGCCCATTGTTCCCTGATACTCCCGGGAAACATAGATACTGGGGAACATATAGATACTGGGGAACATATAGATACTGGGGAACATATAGATACTGGGGAACATAGGGCTGACCCTGTGGCTACGCTACTTCTGCTAACCTACACTTGCTGGGGCCAGCACTTCTTGTCCGTACTCGTTTCCATTAAGATTAGCTTAGACCTGTTCCAATAATCAGATTTTGTAAGGATTACGTGGTAGACAGTGAGTTCCTGCTAAATGATCAGTTACTGCGTGTTAAGTTAACATCCTACATCCTGTGAATAATTCAGCAGAGGAGACAACTGTGATCATAAAGGTCGGGAAGTTTATATTGAAGCTAAAGGCTAGTGATAATCTAATGAATTATACAATTATAAATAGTGTTGCACATGTGAAGTACTGTAATCTACATTAAAAAAAAAAATGTCTTGGCAACAGTTTGTATTTTATTTAGTTAAAAACAATTATAGGATGCTAGCCTTTAGCTTCAAGACAAGCACACCCCAACCTTTCTAAACACAGACGTCTCCTCCACTGAAGTATTTACATCCTACATTAAGTGAATGATCATAGCAGGAACTTATGGCCAACCACGTAATATATAGAAAATCTTAATGGAATTGAATACGGACAGAAAGTACTGCCCCAAATAAGTTTAGCTTAGCGGAACTAGCATAGCCACAATGCAACAAGTCAATAGAGTGTCTCCAGGTGCCAGGTGGTTAGTGGAGGTGGTTAGTAAATCTTAAGTGTTAGTAGCGCAACGCCTTAAATAATTGAAGTAGCCTACTAACATCAGTAGTAGTTAGTAGTATTCAAACAAAAGACTTTCACAAGTAGGCCTTGTATTTTTGGAAGTAGCCATCTGCAGAGTTTTCAAACCTTTTCCACCTCTGTACAATTTATTGGAAAAATCATCATTAGCCTTTTACACCAAACTTTCACAGTTGCTCCTATAACCTTAAGGGGGACGGCAGATACAGCATGAGAGAGCGCTTTGTCATATGATGATGAATACAATTTTTGAATATGATTAAATAATAATATGACAGGTAATGAATCTCCATCTGATCCCTTTCATTACTCGTTCAGCCCTTTACCAGGCCCTATATATAGACTCATTACATATTCCATTTCTCACAGCTGCTATACATTCACATAGAAATAGACTTCTTTGGAGATTAGGGGGGCATTTAACTTCATGGGTATAGACTACTTTTCATTTATTTATTTTTTTTAATCTTGAACTAGACCAGTTTCATAAAGAAA
>OMNZ01050664.1:24044-54066 GCA_900303255.1 Lesueurigobius sanzi
AGACCATTTGTCTGGTTTGATAGCACGCAACCATCTTCTATTCTTCTGAAAAGGGTGTGCACCTGCCGGTAGCCTGTGTTAAAAGATTGAAGTCCTGGGCCACAGACACCACACAAAGCCAAAAAGCACACAATGAGTGCCCACGCATACCAAGAATCATTCCCCCCCCGCCCGTACTGCCTGAATCACTTCAATATCATTAGAGGTACATGGTGTATGTAATAGAACTAATTAGATTGTATAATGTACACCTAAATGAACTATATTTTCAAAAGCTTGTTAGTATTTGTATGTTTGTAACTGAGACTGCGTACTGTAGCACATTCTTTTTTGTTTACAGTTTGAGGCTTGATGGGATCAATATAAACACAACATTAAAGTGCTGAACAGCCTTTCCGTTGCTTTACTCTGCGCGAGACGGAGTCGATGCATTTATAGATTTTTTTATCTCAAAAAAACAAACGAAACGGTAATGGGAAAAACTGAGCTTCCTAATGCGCCTGTCGTCTGTGTCCAGGAAAAGCACGAGTTTGAGCCCAGTGCATTTAGTGTCTTCCTCCACGCAGTTTATATGTCAAAATAATGGATTATAGGAAACAAAAATGCTCCGTCCAACCCAGCGGCCTCCTTCAGTATTTCACAACAAGACGTACCGGTGAAGCCAAAGGGTGGTGGCTGTAATGTGAGTTATGTGAGGTCAAATGATTTCTTTTGTATGTTTTTTTGTATTTGTTGGACTACCGTTTGGGTATTTCTTTTTTTTGACAGAATGTTTTGTTTCATGGTGAGCCTGGGAGCCAAATGTAAAAGGCAGTACTTAAGTGGGTTGTGAGACTATCTAATAAGAAGCAAAGATTTGACCATAATGCACCCCACCTAAACCCATAGCTGTTGGGATGTGATCCACCCAAACGCCTCTAAATAATTGAAATTGTATGTGTATTGTCAGATAACTCAGTTTAAAGGTGAAATGTCAGGAAATCCACACAATGACTTGGCCCGGAAATCAATTATTTGAAAGATTTCAATTCTGTTTCTTTAGGATTCTGTCTGACACGGGTTGAAGCAGGACATGTCAAATGTAGCCACTGAAGTTTACATTTTATATCCGTGGACTGGTGTTTTCGATTTAGCATTGTGTAAACTATGTGTTATTGGAGATGCAGCCTTTAAGAGCATGCTTTCCCCAGTTAAACCTAACCAGATGTCACCCAAATATAACCATGAATGAGTTTATTCTCCTCGCGATGTGAAGTCTTACAAACTTGTCAAAATACACAATAAACATCAGCGCAAATGTTTGCAGCAAATGTAAATTCTTGTAGGAAAAGAAATGTTTTGTCGCAGGGATTTACAGGAAGTTGCAACGCACATCTTGGTCTGTTTACTCCCTCGATCCATTTGGATTAGTGCTAGATAGTCGGCTCGGGAGGGACGGTCTGATGTGATTTTGGATAGCTCTATGAGTTGGTTTGTCTGACAATACCTAAACCTAACCCTAACCTTAACACGATCCCTGTTCTTAACCTTAACTTTTGTCATGACAGCTCAAGTTTTCGCCGAGCCGACTATCTAGCACTATAGTACTACAGTCACTTAAATGTTCTCGACCAGATTTTTCTCTGCAGTGCAATAGAATTAGTTTTATCCTTCAGTACAATACTAAAGGGCAGATGAAATTCAAAAAGCGGTTCATCAGTTGAAGCCTTTTTCATCGATCGTGACCCACACAGTGTTGTTGCGGTATTTCTCCCTGCAAGTTGATATGAGGGATTCTTTATACAGTGGTACATTGTTTGTCTAGTTTTGTAGTTTTGTCCATTAACATCTTAGTTTCACCGTCAAAGTAGAATAAAGGCCAAACTCAGCCTTTAAGATCCTGCCCAAAGTCGCACGTCAGACTTTACCAGGAAGTGACTGCTCCGCTGTGTTTCCCTCGTGTATCCATTCACAAATATTGACATATTTTCTTCATCCACGTGAAAGGCTTTTTCAGAGGGGTTTTTCAATATTTAATTCCGAGCCCAAAAAACAAGGACATTTTTTACAGGTGTATTCACTAATAACTAAAAATTCAACAATATATCCAAAATTGCCTCTGAAAAAATCTTTGCAACTTATATATCAACAAAAAGTGGGCAGCAGTGGCGCAGATGGGAGAGCAGGTCGGCTCATGGTCGTAAGTTTGGGGCTTCGAATCCCGGCTCCTGACTGTCGCTGTGTCCTTGGGCAAGACACTTCACCCACCGCCTGTAGGAATGTCCTGTGAGAGTGATTGGTTGGTGGTGGTCGGAGGGGCCGATGGCGCAGACTGGCAGGCTTGCTTCCTTCAGTCTACCAAAGGGCAGCTGTGGCTAAAGTAGTAGCTTACCACCACAGAGTATATGGAGTGAAAGAACAAGGACCACAGTGTAGCCCTTTGAGAAACTTGTGACACAGGCTTGAAAAGCACAATACGTGTAAGCTAAAGTCAAACCATAACCTTTATCCATTATTTAGATTCCGTCACTGAAAATGTAGTCCATTTTGGCCACATAAAATGACTTATTGTTAACATAAAATGACAGAAAACTTGGAAAACATTATTTTCTCATATTTTTTTCCATTAATACACAGCCAAAGTTAGATTCTTCTGTCTCACCTTAAGAACAAACTACCGACATGTTGAGCATCTTTAAACAAATCCCCGCCCTGTGCCCCTGTTTAAACACTGTCTAAATATTTTCCCTGTGTGTCTCCAGTGTCCGTAAATCACTGCTATCTCTCTCCTGGACTCATTGTTTTCATCTGCAGAACAAGGTAAATATTTGTCCAGTGAAGTGTTAGTAACAGCTTGTGTACAGTATGTCAGGGTCCCATTGTTCTCGGGACGTGGAAGTGTTCCTTATGCTTGCCCGGTCCCCCACGTCCCGAGCTGCCGGTCGTGATTACTTTTGATTAGTTTTCATTTGCTCCTGAGTGTTTAGACATCAATCATAGCTGTCCTTTAGTGCAGCGTCTCCCAGCTGGCTGCTCCTCCACTGTCTGTGCGTGCACTTGAACATGTGCCGGAGTCTCACAGGTGGCGCACAGTCCAATCTATAGGAGATCTCCAGAGAGACAAACTGAATGTAAATGTGTGGAGACGGAGGGTGTGTGCCCAATGTGTTGGCAGAGAGCCTGCATATGTTAAAGAGCTTGTTTCACAATGATATTGTTTATGCAGCACCTTTATCACACTGTTGCAGTTTGTTGTAGACAGCTGTGTGCGTCACATCTGGAAATGAACTCAAAGTACTTTTGCACCTCTTAAACAATTTAAATCTATCAAATATATCACACTCAACCAACGTTCTGTCTGCAGCAGTGCAAAGTTAAGTTTTCGTTTAGCTCTAACAGTCCTTAATTCATTTCACTTTTTGGTTCTGAGACTGTGTTATGTTAGATGGTACTTCAGGCGGCACTTTAGGAATGAAATGGTGAGGTCTTTTTTTCTGGTTTCAACATGGTTTATACTAACCTAACAAAAGCCAGATTGATATCACTGTGCAAAATTCATTAGCACAATAATATCAATCTGGAAAGACTCAAAACGTCGGAGAAAAGGACAGACTTTAGAGGGAATATTTGCTGCTGATAGAATCAAGCACACGTACCCCTTTTAGCCAATAGTCTCAAGACGCAGATAAACGACATAGCACTAAAGCAATTACATAATTTGTTTTTTAAAATGTTACTTCTGTTTTCCGTCGACGTGATGTTTATTAGTGTTGACAAAAGTACCGCCACAGGATTGGTCCGAAATTCCAGGTTAGTCGAGCAGAGCATTGGAGATTCTTCTTAGAATCTTCCCCTTTTAGACGTGGTTTATTCTATGCGTGGTGTGGCATAGGAAGATCAAATGTTTTATGAGGCTGTACTTAGCGTGAAGAGCTCTAAAAATATATATATTAAATGTAATTTCCTTTTGGTACATTCAATTCTATTCCATTGAACTGTTAGATCATAGTGTTTTCATGATTTGTCTGTTTAGTTTGCTACTACCATAATATGAATTACCAGTTTAGTATCTGGTGAGCTCCAGGTGCATTTGCAAAATTTGTTTTTGTGGTAATTAGTGGTAAAACAAAACCCCCCTAAAAGGTTCGGTCAGTATAGGCCGGGCAACAATCATAGCCCCCATTTTAAGCATACACTATATTTATACATAGATACAATGCAAATCAATAGAGGATTTTTCATTATATGCCACATTTATACATAACTAGAATGATAATCAATGTAATGTATTCTAAGTATTCAGAATACAATACTCAAACATGACAAAGTAACGGAATACATTGCAAAATTAATTCCAAAGTATTCTCTAAAGCGGCCCCACACACTACAGGATTTTAAATCTGTTGAGACTAAAAATCTGTGCACAGACAACACACACTAAAGGACAGACATGAGGAGTCCCACCACAGATCATGGCATGAGAGAAAGTTTTTGTTGAGCCACGCCTCCTCAAACTCGGAAAGACTGAAGATCAGGCTAAAAATCCTATAGTGTGTGGCCAGCTTTACTCTGTTTTCTGTAACTAAAATACAATTTCAAAGTATTCTCCCCAACACAATAATATCCACTTCTTCCCCTGATCATTTTGAAGCACCTCCGGTGTATCTTATCCAAATCTTCCACTAGGCCCTCATTTGTCAGCTGGTTGTTACTTTTGAGACAGCGGAGCTCTCTCTGCTGCCCTGGATCCCTGAACATTTGATAGATTGCTATAAAAAGGGGAGTGAAATAAATCTAACTCGAAATTTCTTCTTCTCCGTGCGGCATGATGGAGAGATGCGAGAGATCTTGGCTCACGACTAAAGCAGGCTGAGTTTGCATGGGGGCCTACGGGGAGGACGAGGCGGGGGATTGGCACACTCGAGAACAGTGGGAGGGACGGTCTGAGTAAGATGTCTGAGTTGTGGCTTTTGGACCTGGCAACCACGGCCTTGGCTCCTACGTGTCGACAGAAGGGAGGAAGCAAACGGAGGCGTGATGGATTTGTGTGGCACAAAAAAAAAGGCAATGATTGTTCAATTCAGCAAGTTCTCCAAAAATAAAACACTCCCTGTCCGTTTAGAAGGAGACGCAGGAGGTCACAGTCAGCCAAACTGGGAGATCAAAGGGGTTCTTACTGATAAGCTCGGGGAGGTGCAATGATGTCTTCTTTTGGCTGCTATTACAGAGAGTGTGATGGACGTACAGTATTTACTCTGGCATGGGATGTTACACCAGATGCCCTCCCAGACCCAGGTTCTCTTCATCTGTTCAGTCCTGGAACCTGCCAGAGGATTATCTTGAGGCTTGGAGTTTGGCCCGCCGGGAATCAAACCTTCGGTCTCCCATATGGCTAAGAATCGTCACCATGCTACCACTGATGCTTAAAGGACTCTATGTTGCTCCACCTCAGTTACTACAATTACATCAGTCTATCATTCAACCTGTTTTATTATACTGTTCCACAGCTACGGGACTCGTCGGCCTGGGGACCATCTGGCCCATCCGTCCATAGGAGTGGATCCCTTCCCAGTGTGGTTCTCCTCGAGGTTTCTCCGTTATGGTTTTCTTGAGTTTTTCCTTGCTGCGGGGGAGGGTCTAAGGATGTGGGAAACCCCAGGCTGACATTTCATTAACAATTTATTGTTTGATGTTTGATATTGACTTGTTTTGTGTTTGTACCGACCTCTGAGATGACTCCTGTTGTGATACTGGGTGTTACAAAAACTGATTGATTGATTGATCTCCTTTTTCAATCTCTTTACTGTAAAAATCCGTTCTAACCTCTCCAATGTAACAAACACTGCAGTAAAAATCCTAGGACTCCCCACACCGATCCTCACAGATCTTAGAACCATAGAACAGGACATCACACACCCCCTCCATGAACGCCTCACTCCTCTGCTCTCAGGGCTGAGGTACAGGGCGCTCGGATGCCGGAGGAAGCCTGATCCCCTCAGCCATCACGTTCCTTAACAGGAGGCCACGTTGTTCTGTTGTTTTTGTCTGTTCTACTATCAAACTTTCACTGTGAACGTGAAGAAGAAGTTCCCTTTGGGGACAATAAAGTCTAAAGTCTGATACCCAGCGCCGCCGCTTCCTATACATTGATAACTGATTGAATGACTTTGCACAATATTTGCGCTGTTGTTTATAATACAATTGACAAAACTGCCTTTTAATTAAATGAAAACGATGAGGAAGAGTTACAGAAGTTTCTGTCAATGCGGCCAATGATTAACACACGGAGCTTTGAGTGATGTCCGTGCGGCACATTTCCCCGTTCATACAACAGACATAACGTAATAAGTTCATTAGAAAACACAAGTTTAGACTCTGAGAACACCTGTGTAGTGTTCTCTGAAGCCTGTAGTGTTCTCTGAAGCCTGTGCTCATCGCACGGAGTGAGAGACGAGCAGAAAGAGGGAAGCGAAAGTGGTGTGAGCCGAGCTGAGCGGCTTTGATGCAGCGACTGAGCAGAGAAACTCAGGTTCTGGGGGCCACTGGGGGGGCATTAACTATTAAATTAAAGCAAAAAAAACAAAAAACAATTTAATTATTGCATCTAAACCCAGGTAATTAGACCAATTTCTACAATTATTGTTGTGTATTTTCCATTATTATTATTATTATTATTTTTTGGCCGAGAGGAACAAAGACTAACCACTCTGCCGGCGTGTCCTTGTAAGCATGTTCTTGACAGTCTCGGGGTAGAAGATATGCAGATGGGTGTCAGTGTTGAAGTACGTATGACATTTGTTTGCCTTGTTGTGACGCTCCAGTCCAGAACATTGAAGGTTCTGTTTAGATTAAAAAATATGCAAGTGAATAGCACAAAGAAAGTAAATAAATACCACTTTAGTTAGAAGACACAAAACTAAAGAATTGCTCAAAAAGACCTTGGATCATCTACTTTTCGAAGTCAATGCGGGTGTTAAAATTCCGCTAGTTTTCAAGTTGAAACAATTGGCGTTTTCTTTATTAACAAAAGATTTACTTAAGCTCTTCTCTCCCTCCACAAAGCTGTTTACTTTGATATGGCTGAAGTGGTTAGGCCTTGGCTGGGGCTCAATCGCCGTGGACAGATACTGGAGGAGGAGAGATGGCAGGGAGGAGACGGGAGGACGGTGGATGTGTATAAATACGCTTTGTTCGGCTGGCAAAACGAGTGCTATCTAAGTGCCGCTGGAGTATCCTGGCAGACAGCGTGGCACCTCTAATCACTTTCAATAAATCCCACTCAGAGAAGCCCAGGAACGGCAGCCCAAAAGCGGAGTATCCTCTCTCCCACCTCGTCTGGTCCGCTTCTCACGTCGGACACTGCCTCGCTGCTCGCTCAAAGTGATTATCCGAGCATGAGCTGCCGGATACAAAGGCACTTTCAGGAGAACCAACAAGCCATAACAGAGTTCACTCCCTCATGACTCATGCCGCCCAAGGATTTCCAATTGAAATCTTTCAATATTTGACCTCCTCGAAGCGGGTTAGTAACACACACCAATCAGGCGAGAGAGTGGAGCGTTCACCGTTGTGGAAATCCCCCCCGTTTTGGTCGGAGATATGAGCGGCTACCTCACTAGTATGTGCTAACTCCTAAATGATGAAGATTCTCAGTCACCCGGGTTGAATTAGGTTAAATTTGAACATGTTTTAACATTAAAACAACCAATTATACAACAAGATGCTTGTGTTTCTCTCGACATCCAGGGAGCTTCCTCAAGGCTGGTTAAAATGGGAAGTGAAACATTGGTGTCTTGCTTAAATAAGTCCGGTTGATTTGTTTCAATGTTAGAAGATTAAACTACTCCTTGTTGGTGGAATTTTGTTACAGACAAGACATTTTTTCTGATACTTAATGGCCATTGTAAAGAACTAGAAATGTCACAGAAGTTTCAAAATCACACAAACTGTTCCGTGTTTATTTAGACATGTGGTCTACGAGTTATCAAAGGTTTGATGACTGCATATCGCCCCAAAGACACTCTAGAATCCTATGAAGGAGTGTGAATGCGTGATTGGTGGTGGGGGAGACTTGTTGTAACCTTGCCTGCAAGCAGAATTCTCGCGGTATTTGTGATTTCACAAACACACGAGAATCCATCTTGCCCCGAGCCGCTAAAGTGTTTGAGCCAGGACCACCAGTGGGACGGAGCGACGAAAGCAGCAGGTGCCGAGCAAAACAAACATTTGTTTTGAAAATAAGGTAGTGTGGGTTAAGGTGCCTTCAACCCGCAAAAAAACGCAAAAACCACTTGACGACATTGTGATATAAAGCTCAGAGCCGCTATCTAACAAACAACTATGAGTGAAACTCCAAACGGATTTGTTTGGATCGGTCCCAGATTGATATTGTGGAGAACTCAACTACGAGTGCTACACAATGTCTATCTGGCTCTTGCCAGGTTAGACTTGTTGACATGTCACGCATCTGAACTAGGGCAACTGTGGCTAGAAAGAAGCATACACAACTGTTTATTAATGATGCAAAGTAAAGTGACTTTTGTTAAAGAGAAAGGCTGCTTTCTAAGACAGAATTTAGGTATATACTTAGTGAATAAATCTGTAAAAGTGCATATTTTGCCTCGTTTTTAGGGTGCAACCTCAATAAATCAGGCTAGGAGTTTGATTGAGCTACTAAAATGTAGATGTTGTCGCCACCATGTGAGAAAATGCATTTTAGAAAAGGATGGAAGTTACAATTTCCCATTTAATTCTATGGAGAAACGTTGAATCATTGCAATAATTGCACTCCTTATAGTACATATTAGCTCATTTATTTGTTTCCAGATATGTTAAGAGTTAATTGGCCCTGGTGAAGGACTTTGTCGGCTGGTGCCAGCAGAGCAAGCTCCTGCTGAACACCACTAAGTGTGTATTCAGACCTGCACTGTTTGGTCCGCTTTAAATGGACCAGAGTTTGTTTCGACCGCTGGTCCGGACCTTTCATGTAGGTGTGAATACACACATACACGTGCCTTTTGGGCTTAAGAAGCCACCGTAGATTAGAAAGACACCGTGGGAAAATGTACACTGCCTGGATGCTGTAATAACAATACCATAATGCAGAGCAGGAATGCAGCATGTAGGACTTCCATGTTTTCCTCCATTTCCGGGTCTGTGCTCTGTGTGGCGCCCCTAGACCTTGCTGTCCAATGAGAGTGCCGATCGTCACATGCGTGGTTCTATTTATGTAATATAGTTCACTTGCAAAAAGTACAGTCTGAATACGAACCACACCAAACGAAAAACATAAAGTCCACTTTTGGTCCGGACCAAAGGACTTTCCTGGTCTGAATACACTCTTAGACCAAGGAACTGGTGCTTGATTTCCATCAGGTGCCACACGCCCTGCAGCCCACAGACATCAATGGGTCAGAGGTAGAGGTGGTCCCTATCTATAAGTACCTGGGGCTGCAGCTGGACAACAAGCTGAGCTGGACAGCGAACTTGGAGGCTGTGTACAAGAAAGGACAGAGCAGGATGTACTTTCTTAGAAGACTGGCCTCATTTAAGGTCTTTTCTAAGTTATTGTGCATGTTTTACCAGTCGATTGTGTCCAGTGTCCTTTTTTTTGCTGTAGTGTGTTGGGGGGCAGCGGTTACAAAAGGGACATTCAGAGGCTAAACCGGCTCATAAAGAAGGCAGGCTCTGTGGTTGGGCTGTGTCTGGACTCTGTGGAGAAGGTGGTGGAGCAGAGACGCTCTCCAAGACCAGGGCGATGCTGTCCAACCAGAGCCACCCCCTGAACCCGGTCTTCTCCGGCCAGAGAAGCTCCATGAGCACCAGATTTCTCTCACTGAGTTGCTCCACTGAGAGACTTAAGAACTTATTTGTCCCTCGGGCCATCAGGCTGTATAATGCTGCCAGTTTAGGGAGGAGCAGAAGATGACAGCTGCACAGTCTGAACATTAGTCTTTGATGCCTTAACGCCCACTTCTTTTTAGTATTGTATTTATTTATTGCTTTTTGAGTGTATTTTTAATGTTTTTTTTAAATGTTTTATCTGATTCTACCTATTGTCTGTGTGAATGTGAGCGACAGACTGCACATAATTTCCGTCGGGATCAATAAAGTATTCATCTATCTAAAACTTGAAAATTGTATACGTTGAGTTTTGCCTACACTGTCTCCCTTTAAGAGTTATTTTTGCTAGTTTTAAGCTAGACTTTGTGACTGCCCCAGCAGATGACCTACATGAAGATCTGATAGTAGTTTTCTTAGTAGACGTGACATCATGGAAGCAAGCATTAATTGCACTGGTCTGGTTTTGCCATCTGTGTAACATGCTCGAACGGCAGAAATGAGCAAACCGTGTCTCAATGTGTGAATGCCCCAACTTTACTGAGACAGACATTCTGCCAGCCCGACTACAAATGAAGACACACTTACATTTCAAACTTGGATGAATCCTAAACGGCCTTTTAATTGCTCTGTGAACTGCTAATATGAATTCCCGTGGTCATGCTGACGAGAGGTAAAGGCATGATGCATGTGTGTGTCGGGGAGATGCCACTGGCCCTCTGTCACCGTATTATCTGACAATGTGTACAGTATGTTGGTCAGACTTAGCACGCGATCTGTCCGTCCTCAGGCCAAATCCACTCTGCCTAGTTATGCATGATAATTACATGGCATTGTGATCGCCACTGTTTGTGTACATCCACTTTCACCCTTGCATGAACACAGACACAAATGAATATCACAAATGAGAAACTTGCACTTTGCACTTTGTCTCACCGTTTTCCAACTGAATTGTATGTGTGCAACAATATCCAGTTTCTCCCCTTGTATTGTGTTTGAGGGCGGAGTGATATTTGTGGCAAGCCCAGAAGCAGCACTGGCGCTAAAAACAATTAGCCAGCTGGTGCAAGTAGTTGGTAACTTTACTGTGCCATTCTACTCTCTGAAAAGTGTGAAACATGCTCGTAAACTCATGCACGGCAAGATTTTAGATGTGAAGAAAAGACGTGTTAGGGAAGTCAGGGATGAATTTGGACCACAACTAGCAACTTAAGCTTAACTGTACTGCCTGGCCAAAAACAAACAAACAAAAAAAAAATGGAAAAATGCAAACACAAATAGATCTTAGTTTGCTGCAGTTGGTCAGTTTTAGCTTCAGCAACACTATCTTCCCAAAGAATGAGATCCTGAATGACCAGGTTATTCCACCAATGGACTCCTTCTCCTTTAATGGCGCAGGCGCGGGGTGGTTCAGGAACATCATTTGCCCACATGCATTGGCCAAGACTTCGAATCCACTGACTCCACTGAGAATCGTTGGGATGTGCTGGAGATGGCTTTGCACAGTGGTCACACTCTCCCATCAGGACAAGATCCTAGTCAATAATTAATGCCACACTGGATGGAAGTAAATCTTTTGACATTGCAGAAACAATGCCACAGGGAATGGTGCTGTAATCAAAGCTAAAGGTGGTCCAAACTTCTTTTGTGGCTACTTTTATTTTTGTCCCGACAGTGTAGCTTCCTTTCCTTTTTTTAAAACAGCAAAAAATGGGTACAGACTTTTAAGCTTGACTGTGCAGTAAAACATATGCAGTCATATATTAGTTGGACTTTCAAATCTAAACTGTCCATAGACATTGAGTTTTTTGTGTTTTTTTTACAGTCAATTTTACAGTTTTACAACACCCTCAAGTAGATCCAAGGCCATCCAAGAACTTACAAACCCCAAATTTCTCCTACGTTGGATTAATAAACTTTATCTCATCTTATCTTATCTTATCAAGTCTTGGAATCAAACCCCTGCAAACAAATTTACCTTCGGGTACCAATAAAGAAACCTTGAACCTTGAAAAGCCTAACACCGCTATGATGCTATATATAAAAATAAAAATAAAAAAAGTCTGACATGCACAGAACCTAGAAGAATATGTACTAATTGGGCAGAGTTGGAGTCATTTTTGTGTCTGTGCCTCGTAATTATCCATGTTCAGGGGTTCCATTTGGACTGTGCGAAAGGTTTTGGAGGAAAAGTGCAGGGGCTCATAATGTGAATCACAGGCAGTTGCAATCATCCATATACAGTATTGGAATGGATCAAACTAGTTCTCTCTGCTCCATCAGAGCTTCATTCACTCGCTCATTCAAATGAGTCGGAAGCTCCCAAATACCCCTCTTCAGCCGTCAGCCGCTTTGAGAGGAGGCTTTTCAGAAAACATTTGCAGCACTCGCAGGCCTGTACGGGCAGATGAATGACAGTACAGAAGCAGAGAGAACAGGGTAGATTTTCAAAAGCATGTTTGGAAATATGTATTGAAGTAAATTAAAGTCAATAAAGCATGTTTATTTATTTATTGACTGATTTTATTATTTGCTTTTTATTTGAGTGAAATAAATGTGAAATGCTCAGTTTGTTAAGAAACCCACATCTTAAAGATCTCCCTCTTGTGCACCTTTTGGCCGGTCACCTTATGTTGCCTCCATTGTGAGATCAATAAAGTTTTATCTTATCTTATCTTTTTTTTTTAGAATTGTATTTATTTGCAGCACATTGAGAACTTCCAGTAACGTTCAATCGAAAATTCAATGTACATTTTTTCCCCACATACATAAGTGGGAGCTGAAAAGTCTCAATTATGATTTAATCGCCTCAATTAATCGGGCAAGATAAATTAATTATTTTATTAGTGGCCTAAGACAACCTCAGATTTGTATAATTGAGTAGTTTCAGCTCTAAAAAAAAGAATATATATATATATATACAGTATAAACCATAATACTAATAAGGTAAAGCCAATACAGTCAAAACAGGTCATCACATAGACAGACAGGACAGACAGACAAGACAAAGGGACAACACTCACTCCCACATTCATGCTCTTGGTGCTTCATTTGATCCTCCTTAAATAATTCTACATTTCATTTGATCGACTTCTCAATTCTGTTGGTTTTTGGGCCGTGCTGGGTTTGTTGAATTGTTTTTGTTTATCTTTTTTCTGCTGACAAAGTTTTTTCTATTCCCAAGTAGTATTTCATTAGGGACTTCCATTTTTCTAATCCTGGTACAGCTTTGTTTTTCCAATTCTGCAGTTTAATTTTTTTCATTTTTTTATCTTCTTATCTTATGGGTCATTGTCGCTGGAGAACCTGGCAAAATACTTAGCAAATGTCATATATTATTATTGAGTACTCATGATTAATAACAACAAAAATATTGATAATTTATCATATGCATGATCAAATTACTGCAGATGTCAGGACAAAAAATTAAATTGAGCTACTGATTCCTTTATTATCAACTAAAATCCATTGGTTCATATTATAATTGGAAAATGAATTTCACATGGGGGCAAAGGATACAGAATAACATCATACATTCAAAGGTCCAACAAGGTTCCCAAGTGCAAACTTCACAATCAACAGAGTCATTGCCAGTTTTACATACAATGGGACAAAGAAAACAACAACTATTCCCCCTCACACAGAAGCCGATGCCTGTGAACTGAACAAACCTTCCTATGGGGGAAAAAAACAATCAATCAAGAAGACTTTATTTGTCCCTGAGGGGAAATTAAAAGGCACGTAGAGTAGAACACAGTCAGGTTATATTAAATGAGACATGCACTATCATGAAACAGGAGTTTAGAAGTTAATCAATAATACTTTTATAAAGTGACCGATTAATTGATTAAGGGGAGACACAGCAGGCAAAACATTTATTTTTTGTTTGTTTTTCTCTCTTAACATACAGAATAAACGTTCACCTGGAATAGTACAATGCCTAATCTTCACAATAAGGTGCTTAATTATTGCCTTGATTCAACATTTCCCCATAGATGTTCTGTATATGCTAAATTGTAAATTGAAAGAGCATTTTCTCAAAATGCATTTCTCTCACATTGTTGTAACCAAGTGTCCACTTTAGTTGCATCTACAAACTCCAAAGATTCCATTCTTGTACTAAACAATATTTATTTATTTTTACAATAATTAATCCCAAGCCCGATTTAATGAGTTTTGAACAGAAAAAAAAAAGTTATATATAAATATTTGAATTGTATTGATCATCATGGGGCCCTCACAACATCAGTTTAATTCCGGACAGATACTGTACATATTCCAATAAATTAGACACAGAGTCGATCCAACCACCTTGTATCATGATTATGTTTGTAAAAGAAAGTAGACTACTTTTTATTTTGAGGAGACATTCAACATTTGAGGGAAATTTATGGTCTCGGGCCCCTAAGCAGAGCGCAGTCTGGGCCAGACCTGTCCACGAATAACCAGCTTTTTCAAAAAATAGACAAGATATCCAAAAAGCCAGTCTGTCTAACTAATATATCAACAAAATACAACCATACATATTAGCCTGGCTCTAAGTAATGGCTCAATTTTTTGAAGTCAACGGAAACTTGTTATACAGTTTTTCTCACATTTGTTAGTAATATACAGCAAAAAGATATCTCTATATTTCATGTATTCCCCATCCACCTGCAGCGTCTCGCCTGAAAGTAAAAAGAACACACATCCCAGATATTAGCTGCAACTATAATAGCAGCAACAACTTTTCGAAACAACAATATTTTGCAGTAAACATTTCCAAGTCGAGATTTTGGCTCGCGCTGCTGATGAATCGCTGTGATTACGTTGAGAAACAGCTGGCACTTGAGGGATTTTTGGGGCTTGTTATTTCTTTAATGCCTCACTTACGCACAGTGATGTAGTGTGAACACATCGGAACATGAAGAGTCGTCCTCTCCAGTAGCCTGCCATTACTCAAACACACGCATGTGCGCGGCTTTATGGATCCCTTCTGTGGTGCACTTCAGCTATCTTAGCAATTACAGCACTTTCCCACGGGCTCCGGCAAAGGGCCTGTTAGCTAATATGCTAATGAAGACAAATGGAGGTAATCTGCCGGTTCACAGTCCATGGTAGCACAGACACGGACTCATGGAAAAAGATATGGTGATGGTTGAGGACAGGATACAGCTCCCTTTCTGTGTTTTTATTCCAGCTTAGGCTCTCTAATCAAATGTTATTTCCAAATTTGTGAGCCAGTGTTACTTAAAATATCATTATCCCAGAGGTTCAAAATAAACAATGATATAAGAGTCCAATTTGGACCTCCCCAGTGTCTTTGAGTCATTTGCAATAAAGTTAACCAGAAACAGTGATTAAAACATTTCTCACACACTGACGTTCTTATAGCTACCTCATCAAATTGCGTGAATTTAGAGGCTATACTCAAAGGATATGTAGCATAGCAGAAATAAGAACTACATGAAAGTGGATAGTTGACTTTTCGCAAGAGTTTTCCTACTTTCCATTTTCAAGGCTCTATCCCGCCTCAAGCTTGTATTTGCTGTAACAGCCTGCAGTCAGTCAGCCCTCGCTTGAACTCTTTTGATGTGAGTTAATTATATTATGTTTTATATAAGAGATGATCAGTGGCAGATTGGTTAACGTTGTTGGACCAGCTTCTCAGGGTGATCCTACTGACCTCGCTCAACACAGAAAAGGACATGTGTTGGCCTTCAGGACACATACTGCTCATGATCCCTCAAACTCAAGGAGGCCAACCCCATTCCCTCACCTTTCCTGGCCTGTATGTGTTTAAAAACACACACACTGTTTACTTACGTGTATCTGCAGACAGTATTTTGTTTGATTATGTTTAACATGTTCAATGTTAAAGATGTTCCATCTCCTCACCACCTGACACCACCTCACAGTGAGGGGTTTGAGTACCCTACTGAAAGAGCTGTGTTGTCAGGGGCTTGGTGCCCCTGGTATGGTCTCCCATGGCAAACAGGTCCTAGGTCATGGGTCAGACGAAGAGATGAAGACTTGAATGCTGGTTACACTGGTGCAGAGTCTGAAGGAGCATGTCTTCTCATGGACCCACCACCTGCAGGAGGAGCCATAAGGGACTGGTTGATCCGGGCAGCTGGAACTGCTGCCCCAGCCACCCGTCAACAGATCTGCAGAAGAAGATGGATGGATGTATTCTATGTGAAGTGGTTTGCCACATTCTGTCTGTAAAAAGTATCAATAGAAAGGGGATTACCAGTTCAGCTCCATTTTTTACTGTCCATTCCGTCACATGTAAAGCACATACAGAGACATGAGAGGGACATGGAAACTTGTTACTCTCAAATACTTTAGTGCAAACAACTGTAATTAACATGATATGTACTATACAGTATGGGGAAACAGAGGGAAGGAAGGGAGTGTTCAGCTTCCTGACAGCCTGGTGGTGTGAGTACAAAATGTGGTCCTGGTTTTATACCACCAAAGGACCATAGTTTAATTGCTTACTATTGAATTGCTAGATTTCCTTTAGTTTGAATCACCAGCTGAAGCCAAAATGACAGAATATTATAAAACATGTGTCAGTTGGGGTAAACCAAAATGGCATAATCTCTGTGAAGTTTGTCAGTTGTGTAGAAAGGTTTAACCATTATCTTCCTGTTATGGCACATTTTTGCATCAAACACAGCCCAGTTTACACTTGTCGGTCTGCTGGCCTGTTACAGTACCGTGTGCAGGAAGAGCCTCAGACACTCTTTACATAAAAGTTGTCCGCTGTGACGACTCAGGAGGGTTTTCCCACTCTTGTTACTGCGCCTCGGTGTGATGTGGTAGTAACGCACTCATGGCACCACTGTTTAGAGCACGCTGTGTGTCATAAAGCCAAGCTGCATAATGACACGGGCCCATTACACTGCGTATTTAGAGATTAGACTAACACTGAGGTTTTGTGGTCGGCAGTCATGCTGATGGTAACCATGTGCTCCCTTAGATATACATGCTCAAAGGGCACTAACAAATAATAAGATAATGGACGCCGCATACCTGATACATGATGAAGCAGAGTTACCGGAATAAACATTGATCATAGATACAACTCAAAAACAGAAGTCCCGCTGTTGTAAGCTTGTTGTTGTTTGTACGCAGTAAGGCAGGTTTATTTGATGAGCAAGCCATTCCACAGATGTTGTCAGCAATGTATAATCACTAATGTGACATCCTCTCATTAGGATCTGAAGTCATTTCATCTCAACAAATTCGTCACGTCAGCAACTTCCTGACACTTTTCAGCACCTTATATATTTTATGACTGATACAAGACATGACTTTTTATGGACAAAGTAGCTTCCTTGATTGTAGGCCAAGATTCTTCAGTCTTCATCTGTGCTCTGTAGTTGAAGTGTCGGACGTTTCGATCTTAGTCCAAAGATCTTCCTCAGCGAATGAAGACAAATAGGCGAATACAGGTTGGAAAACATCTTAGCCTATTCGAACCTAATGAGCACTATTAAGTATGAATAGACTAAGATGTTTTCCAACCATTAGTACCAAGAGAGGAGGGACTTCGAGGTTAACTCCTCCTTCTGGTTTGCTCTTAAGAGACCCACCAACGTGTTTAAGTCTTTATTCGCTGAGGAAGATCTTTGGACTAAGATCGAAGCGTCCGACATTTCAACTACAGAGTACAGATGAAGACTGAAGAATCTTTGCCTACGAAGGGCACATACTATTCACAGGAAAATTGGACACTGTTTTTTTTTTTTTTTCTTTCAATGTGATTGTACTGCCTGTGTTTTTAAACCAGTAGAAGCTCTCTCTACCATCTCCTGTATTACTCATATCTGTGCTGCTGGTGTGTTAACTCCCAGCTTAGGCCTCAGCAGTCAAGACATTACTAACTTGGGCATCTCCATTCAATTTACAGCATGAGGAATCAAACTGATTTAATTTGTTGGCAGAAGCAGAAACCTCTTCAATTTCTCCGTTACATTAATAGTACTCTTCTGCCGACTGAAGTGGTATTTCCAAACCTGTATCTCGCTCTGTACTTTTACGTCTGTCACCACAAACTTGACAGTTGTTTGAAAGCAGCGTGGCTCCGATGTTTAGCCTGTGATGTGAACTAATGAATAGCTATATTGTAATGCGTGTTTATATTTTCAGTGGGCTTGTAATCTGCGTAATATGCATGACTGCGGCCTGTGAGTGAGGCCACAAACAGAATGGCTGAGGTTTTTCCAGTAGTGCTCTCACCCGGACGCGCTGATGCCGCTACCACTGTTCAGATGGATCCTGTGTGTGCAGATACCCGCCACGCCCTGAGCCTTCACCACATTTGCAAAACAGCTCAAACTCTCTCTCTCTCTCTCTCTCTCTCTCCAGGCTACAAGCAGCTAATAGACCGAACGGAATGGTTTATTATTCTGTATATGTACATGCTCGTTGAGGTAGAGCTTAAGAATCAAAGATCTCATCCAGCTGCACATACTGTATAGGGATTAATTGTAATGGTGTACTGCGGTATCTTTAGGAGCCAAGAGAAAGTTTCCTTTGCATATTATGTTAAGTGGCACTTAATGAGTAGGCGCTGACATAATATAAATAGATGGACTAAGCCTGGTTGGTGTCACTCAGCTGCCATGTTTCGGCTTGGCCCCCGCAGGTTTACCTAACATTAGCCGTGATGAAACAAGGGCCTCCTTTTGTGACTTTGGCAGCCATTGCATTACGTGGAAGTTCTGTCTGGAACTGAAATCTGGAAGAATAAACCACGCAATGTTCTGCCGCAGTGTTGCAGCATGTATTTGCATGTTGAATTCATTTCAATATTTCGTGTGTATATTTGTACATTTGTCCATGTATTAAAGGCACAATGCTTGTTTTTTTTGTTACAAATAATGAAAGAGGGAGCGAGTAAATAGAACTGATATATGTGGTCCAAAAACAATCCTAACACATTTCCAAAATCCCATTTAATCAGAGATGAGCACAATTCACAACTTGCAGGGTCACTTTTTTGGGTCACCGTCACAGAAATGCATGAGAAGTAGCCTGCAAATGTTTTTTACATGCACAGTATATTATATGTCCACAAATTTCTGAGTTTACAATAATACTAAAGGATGAAAAAACAAATGTCATTCTAGGAAGAAAATCAGGTATAGTGTCTTTGAATAGTTACATTGCGTAGTATTTCACACACTAAATAGAATACATTTCATTTCATTTTTCTTTTTTTCTTTGTTGAAAAATACCTAAAAAATGTGTATTTATGAAAAAAAAAAAAAAAAAACTGACTTTAAAGGGAGTGGCAGCTCGTGCCTTTCTGTGTTTTGGAGCATGTTTTGTATTGCTGGCAACAGTATAATCCAAAATGTTACGCAGTGTACCTTTTAATTATAACATATAAAACACAATTTAGATACAATTTTAGTAGTTCCCAACCTTTTTAGTCTCGTGTCCCTTGAGGCTTACTGTGTTTCATCCGTCAAGTCTCCCCCACCACAAAGATGCTGCCAATTACTGTATGCCGTGTTGCATATAAATCTATAATAATCTCTAATTCAAGCATTTTCCTGCAAAGCATACAGTTGTGGCCAAAAGTTTACATACCCTTTTAATCTTTTGGCTGTTTTTCATAGAATATTAATGATAACACTTTTTTTTTTTTCCACTATAATGATTAGTGCACGTGTGAAGCCATTTATTGTCAAAGATCTGACTTTACTCCTTTGAAATCATAATGAAACAGATACTACTCAAATGTCCCTGATCTAACCTTTACATGACCTTCAACAACTGCCAGGAAAAGTGTTCAGGAGCAAAGAAAAACTCACTTCAGCTGAAACACAGGACTCTCTGACAAAATTGATGTTTGTTTCAAGATGCGCAATATGCAAACTTGTGATCGGGGACATTTGGCTTGTTTGTAGTTGAAAAGCGAAAACAAACAGGTTTTTTTGACAAATGGCTTCACGCAACCACTAACCAGTGAAATAAAAGTGCCCTTTTATGCCTAAAACCGAGTGGGTAACGCCCTCTAGAGGTTGAACCCGTCAACTGCATCTATTCCATTTGAATTTTGCCGTTAGCTGAGGAGGTAGAAGTTGTGCTGTCGGTCGAAGTCTACGTCATCAGCTCTTCCACGCCTCATCATCCTCTAACGCTGTGGTATCACTGAGGCTCCTCCCCCGTAGCCAGTTGGAGTTGGATTTTTGGTGTGGGTGGAGTAAGGCTCTGGCACGCCCATTTAGGCCCTCTTTAAATAATCCCAACAACCCCCTGCAAAGAGCTTCCGTATTCATGATTGGGAATAGGCTGATGTGAAAGACAAAGTATACTGTATGTTTGTAGGACCATACCCAAAGACATCCTTCTCTCCAGTTTCATCTTACATGGGACAAGACAACAGTTTCACCACAATGTTGTTTCTTTCTTTCTCACATCCCAGCCCTTACTCCTGCACCCATTTAATTTAAACATGATCCATAAGCGCGAACCTATTTGTGAAGGTTATTCTCGGCGATGCCACTGCGTATGTGAGTGAGCGCGCTCCCTGGCCCCTCTGTGCGCTGGCTTTGTCGTGTCTTCCTGTCCCGCAGCAGCAGAGGTAAACACAACTGCCTGTGCACACGCTTTATTTATGTGAACCATGTGACGGGAATGTGATATTTACCCGGCGCGAGCTCGACAGTGAGGGAAGCCGCAGCTGACAGCCCAGACTGTTCTCCCGGTGACAGGAGGAGGTTCGCGCAGGCAACGGGGGTTTATTTCGGAAACGGCGGAGGTTTGCGTGAAATCGTCATGTGTATTATTGACGTGCTTTTGTCCTGAATATTTGATGTGGTGTTCTCCCACTTGGCAATAAACAAACAAAGGTAATACTTTATAAGACGGCATACAGTATTTTTTTCTAGATTTTCTAATTAACTAATAATGAACTAAAATGAAACAATGCTTTACAAATACGCCTGTTCATAAAGTTTTGCAAATTACATATGAACTCTTTGCATTACAACATGTATCATAATTAGTTCATTGTTAATTGTTATTTCATAATTAGACGGTGTTTGTACAAGCTTTGTTTAGGCCTGTGTGAATATATTGTATACAGTGTTCCCATGATGGACCATGTTAGTTTTCCTTTTAGATTTGCAATGATGTTAATACTGGAAGCCTGCACAGTCATAGACCATGTAATACTGTGGTTTAATCATCAGCCAAATACTTATAAAGATGTGTTGGTTTGCATCCAAATTGAAAATATTTGTTAAGAAATATAGAAAAGGGTAATCTAGTAAATGACCAGTGGTTCTCAACTAGTATTGGATCAAGACCCATCACCCAAGATCTCCAAGATGACAAACCGCAAAAATATGTATTCAAACCTAAAAGATGAGTTAATGATGAGTTCATTTCTACAAGGTATAGGGGTGTGGGCAGGAGTTAAAGTGCAGCACCAAAGCAAGACGCTTTGTAATGAAATTTCGCCTAAAAATACATACACAAAATACACAAATATTTTGTGCACAAAATCGTTTCTGACGCATTTTGAATCGATACGAGAATAGCACAGTGTAATATCACGATATATCGCCAAATCAATTATTTTTAGCACCCCTAAAGTATAACTTGCACACAAAAAATCTATGAATTCATGATGAAACATTATGTTCATGCATGAACTTTGTAAACATGATTTTGGTGAATTCATCATGATCTTAGGATCATGATATATTGACAACATTTCCATGTACAGTACATTCATCACATGAGTTCATCTATAAAATAACATGAAGTCATGATAATTCCTGATGAGTCATGATGTAGTAATCCATGAATTCATCATGGAATCATCATGATTTCATGAAGGCTACCCTTATCATAACGTGTTACCAAAACCTCTAATTGCACCCAAATTAAGAATCCATATTTAGTTGCACAAAAAATAGAAAATAAATCTAATTATAAGAAAATAAATCATATTTAATGAGCAGTTTCTATTTTTTGCTTAAAAATGACTTAATGTGAGGTTAAATTGTCTTAATTCCAGTCATTTTAACTCATCAAGATACAATTTGCTGTGTTTCAAACTGTTAAAACACTGTATTTCTCCACAGATTTTTGTTCATTCAAGCCATGAATACATAAATAAAGTTGAAATTATGGTCAAAAGAACTGAAAACCAGTGTTTTTAGCACTTATTAGATAAATGTTTAGTTTATAAATACTGAAAGAAACGTCCCCTGGGAAAGGCTTGTGACCCACCTTTGGGTCCAGACCCACCAGTTGAGAACCACGGATCTAGACTTGGTTATTTTTTGTTCCCTCTCATCCATGAGGCCTTGAAATGTCTGATGTTGCACTGGGCAGAAACTGAATATGCAACTTTCCTGAAAAATGACCACCCCTTTTATTTACAAAAACTAAGTTAGCAGAGAGAAGACAGAGAGAAAGAAAGGGAGCGAGTGAGAGAAAGAGATAATAGAGAGAATAGAAAGAAACTTATATTGTTGGTTTTGAATCCATGGAATTATTATTCTCCAATGTTGTACTCCCTAAATCTACAAGTTGGACCGTGTTTGATTTATTTAATATAAAGAATGTATTTATTTGGGGTCAGCAGAAACATCCCATTTATGTCTTATCCAATATCTCTTTCAACTCATGTACAGTACGTGAAACACATTTATGTTGGAGATCTTGGACGCGACTGCAAAGCTGTCAAGTCTTTGGCAAACTCTGATTCACACAAAACCTGAGCATATGTGGCCTCTACAGCGTGTGCCATTAATGTGAACCTAATCCTAAAGCAGATGGAAGAGGAACTGCCTCCAACACGCTGCATCATGGGATCACAGCGGAGGTGAAGGTTTGCATACACAACATTAAGCATCGCTATACTTTTCAATTTCATGGTCTATTTTTGGTCTCGCTCTCTTGTTTCTATCTATTTTCAAAAGATTTAACTAACTAAGTTGTAGTTACTATTGAAGCATTTGCCATAGCATACTAATTCTGGAAAAACTTAATACAATATACAAAAACAAAATACATGTGTGTAAACTCTTATGATCTGCAAAAATGTTAAAGGAATAGGCCACTATTTTCCATACTGAGATATGTTCTTACCCAAGCGGCTTGGTCTTTGTGCGTGCCCTCAGTAATGTAAATAGACTGAAGATGTTGTTAGCATTAGCCTCTGGTAGCGTATTCCTATGGGGATAAACGAGGGGTGAAGTTAGAAGCCACTGAGCTCTTCCACGTTGATAAAAAAGGTACTATATTGTAAGGCGTAATAACACTTTAGGAGCACTTCGATGTCTGCGCAGTAATATCTTCACTCCTACTGTGAGAGTGGATGTATTACTGCACCTTACAATATAGTACCCCTTTTTATCAGCTTAGACAGGTTTAATTTTGTGTAATTATACTTGGATTGTGTAACTACTCACAGAAACGTATTTAAATAGGGAAAACGTGGAAGAGCTTGGTGGCTTCTAACTTCACCCCCCGTTTTTCCCCAAAGGAATACGCTAGCAGAGGCTAATGCTAACAACATCCTCAGTCTATTTACGTTACTGAGGGCAGCCACAAAGACCAGGGCTGTGTCGGAATGTCCACCCTAACCCCTAACTCATTTACTATTTAGTCCCTCTATATAGTAGACTATATAGAGGACTCATTTTATTGGCAATTCGGACACATTTCTCTTCACTACTTTCTCCTGGCTGCTGATCACGTGACTCGAGCACCGCAGTGACGTGATTTACGGAGGAGAGACAGGGAGCAGGCCGTCCGAAATGTCAACAAGATGAGTGCGCTACATGTGCTGAAAAACTCCGCAAATAATGGATTTCTGCAATCAAGAGACACTTTATTATTTGGGGATATATATTAGTCAGATAAGTTTTACTCATGTAGAAAACAGCTTGGATTGTTGCATTTTGCCTGAGACGAGAAGCTAGCGATCTCAAGCTAAAGGTAAGCAGCTAACGTTAGCACCATTTCCTCGTAGCGGGTCATATTTAAGGGGGTTTTATTCTTAAATAATCCACAACGCGCCACTAAAGCCGTGTTTTGGAGTGTTTCATTCATCCGTGTTGAGTCCTGACGCTGTGCGCTGTTTATGTCAGACGCTCGCAGTGCATTGTGGTCTATATTGACCGGTTTAATGACCATTGCTGTTCACTACTTTTAGAGATGAATTGTGGGAAATTTTAAGTGCACTACTTTTTTTCTCTCTGGACATTCGGACACCCCTAGAAAATGGCGTATCTACTATATACTATAGGGAATAGTGTGGACATTCGGACACAGCCTGTGGTGGTAAACTTTGATATATTATAATGTTGATGTAATTAATATATTAGTTCCTACATGTGTCTAATTAGAGGGGCTTAGAGAGGTCTCCTCTGAACACATGCAGTTGGAGCAGAATGTCATAGTCTATTAACTGGTAACTCATACAAGGCTAAATCGCCTCTTCATAAACAATATATATATATAGGCTAGATACAGGTCACACCGTCCTGGGACAAATAGAGTGGGGAGAAACAATCTGTACAGTAACTTCCTATCAGCTGTTAGCAATCTGGACTATTATGATCTACACTAAGCCTCTGGCACGTTTTGTTGTATCTGTCTTTGAGGTACTGTCTTAAATATGTGGTCCTGCTCTGTCCTCATCAGAGCGTCATTGATACACTGTGCTGCATGTACTGTGTGTGTGACTGTCTCTCCACGTGTGCATGTTGATTCTTGACAACATTCTCTTGGTTATTTCCTATACTCCACATAGGAAATTCCACAACAATATTGGCCAGGTACGCATCAACTCGTCTAAGCTCGGGTAAGAACATATCTCAGTACGTAAAATAGTGGCCTATTCCTTTAAGAAAATGTATTGCAGCAAAATAAATAAACAGTTCCCTGCCACTGAAAAAAAAAGGCGAAGTAGAAAACCATAGAATAGAAAAGATCCGTGCTTGTTGCAACAGAGGACCAGTGCCTTGGCGGAGGTCGTCCAATGGCACAGTTATCATAGGGCAAAAACAACTGTGTTTGATGAAGTGATACAGCAGATTTATGGTGCACCCAAACCCTTTAATAGCCACAAAGCTAACTGCTCTAGCGTTTATACTTCAAGGACCAAGGTCATTAGGCGGTTTATAATGATGCAGCCAAAAGCACTAGATTGACCCAAAATGGAAAATAAAGCTTGTGTCTGTGTGTTAGCATTCTTACACAGGCCACAGTGCCATCGCGGAGCCCCACTGTTGTTCTCTGCCTCTCTCTAATTACCCGCGCTCATGGTTTGGCCTTGTTTAGTGTTGCTCCAGTAAATAAACTCTTATGGCAGTTAAGGGTTCGGGGCACCGCTTGTGGCTTCATGTTGTTCCCAGGTTCAGCATGGGGCCTGTGTGAGAGACATCATCAGAGGTAGCTTGATGAGACTCCAATAAAGGTTGTTGGGAACATAGCAAGAGACGTATAACTTGGTGAGTGAGCAATAGTTCATAAAAGTGCATGCAAGAACAGGTTTACACAATTCTTTTTCGTAGAGGAAATTGTATTTGGCAGTCATGTTGCTTTCTTCCCAGAAAGCTTAAAAATGTGGAGTCTCTTGACAGGATCTGAAATTAGAATTGGAAATACAAAATTCCTGTTGTGTTGGAACATGTAAACTGTACATAACACAGAAGACTATGGTACTTTTAAAATCAGATGCATGATCCTTTGTTACACATGTTATTAATATTAAAGAAAGAACTAAATGCTACCCCCAAACACACTTATGTATTATATTTTAAAACATGTATGGTTAGGATAGGACAAGGATAACACTATAGGTTTTAAGTCTGTTTTTGACCTACATTATTTGACTTTTGGACTAGTTTCAGTACTAGTTTCATTGCTTCTCATGACCTGTTGCAACAAGTTAATTTCTCCATCGTGAAACTACTAAAGTCTTATCTCATCGTGTCTTGTTTGCCAATGGGGTGAGAACATTGCTCTGGTCCTATTGGCAGTTTTTGTTTTCGTATTTGATGCAATATTACAGTCAGAAATGTCATGAAATATGCCAAATAACCTAGTAATCTATAGGCAGAAACTAGACAAAACAAGATTCATATTCTGAAAGCAAGTCGGTCAAACTCATGATTCATTTTTGTTTGTGTGGACGGAGGCATTTCAAGATCATGTCATACTTTTAGGAATAACTTTATCGTGATTTACACCAAAAAATAAATATAGTAAATAGGTTGGGTTTATGTGAGCGCTACAGTTCTCTGCGCCAGAGTTAACCTTCTCACAGCAAGAAGGGTTCAATTGCCTTTCAATGTGTAGTTTTCATGTTCTCTCCCTCTATGTTCTATGGATTTTCTTATTTAGTTATTTATTCCTCCTCAAAAACAGAGAACCGTCGATATGATTGTGTAGGTCAGTGTCCAAACTTATTTAATCAGGGGCTGCATATTTAAGTGTACAATCAATCAATTTGTTTTTGTAACGCCCAATAACACAACAGGAGTCGTCTCAGAGGTCGGTACAAACACAAAACAATGATCAAAGAAATGAAATCCCAGCCTAGGGTGTTCCCCATACTCCACCGCGGCAAGGAAAACCACATGGGACAAAAGAGAAACCTTTGGAGAAGGGATCCACTCCCATGGACGGATGAGCGAGGTAGTTACTAGGTTCTAGAGTCCTATTTGTGTCCAGTCAACACATACCCTTTCAATATTTTGGCCATTTTTATAGCATATGGAGGATAACACAAAATTATTTTTTTCCACTCACGGTTAGTGGTTGTGCGAAGCCATTTATTGTCAAAGAACTGCCAAGAAAATTGTTCAGGGGAAAAGAAAAGCTCACTTCAGCTGAAATACAGGACTCTCTGTCAATATGTAAACTTTTGATCCAGGACATTTGGCTATAGTTTCTAGTAGAAAAGGGTAAACAAACAGGTTTTCTGACAATAAATGGCTTCAAACAACCACTAACCATGAGTGACATTAAGGTTTTTGTGGTAATCTTATTCAATGACATTTTGACAGGGTATGTAAACTTTTGCGCACAACTGTATATGACATTGAGGGCCAGAAACAGTGGTCAATGCAGTAAAACATTCAATTATGTGCATTTACCAGACATTTTAACCATGGAACCGCACTTCCATTTAGGCTTTAAGCAGCTCTGCCTCACACTAAAATGTGACATACTGAGGTTTTAATCGTCTAAAATGATTAAACTTGCAGTAAAAAGTACCATCTCTGGTGATGTGTGCCAACTCAGCAAGAAGTCTGACGGCCAACCAATGTTACTCTGCGGGCCGCATTTGGCCCCCGGGCCGCACTTTAGGCACCCTTGGCATAGGTCATGCCATACATCTGATATAATGGCTTCAAATTCTGGAAAGCTGTGAACGCCTGAGACAAGACCCTGCACATAATGACCGAACATGCTGAGCCAGTCTTTTTCCAGAGTGTTTCATTTTAACAGCATCAGTTTCAAAGAGTCTATAGTTTCCCACACGTTTCTAGTCGGAGTTAATTGCACCGTGCCTTGTTTATGCAGCCCTCGGAGTATCTGTATAATGTGTCTCAGGCTCACACACAGATGAAGTGCCTCTCCATTTCCTGTCTATGCACCACTGAATAATTGGGTTATGGATTTGTATGGCAAATTCTGCTGCTCTGCCACAGAGGGAGCGCAAAGGGTGGCTGGGATTGGACCAGACCGAGGACAGAGACGAAATGGGACAGACAAATCCTCCATCGAGTTAAATGTCAGCGAGGGCAGATCGGAATTTCTCATTCTTGAGTTTTCTTAGAGGGCGAAGCAAAAATGTGAATTTACATTTTTTTAGGCAAAGATTCTTCAGTCTTCATCTGTACTCATAGTTGAAGGGTCGGACGTTTCGATCTTAGTCCAAAGATCTTCCTCAGCGCATAAAGACTTAAGAGCAAACCAGGTTCCCTCCACTCTTGGTACTAAAGGTTGGAAAACCTTACATTTTTTTAATTCATGAAGCAAAAAAAGGAGAAGAAATAAAACAGTTATAAAGTCGAAAGGTCGACAGTGTTGCGCTTCGAGAAACTTGTAACACAGGCTTGAAAAACACAAAATGCAAGGCATCATTTTTGCATATAATTTACTGAAATTATTCTTCACATAAAGCATTTGGACAGTGATCCAGTTGTACTCTGCTCTTTTCTCAAGTTTTTATCTTGTTCATGGGAGGCGTCGCCGTGAATGCCTGCTCCGCCCCCCCATCCAGCACTGCAAAAACTATATCTTAGTAAGTTAAGGAATCTAGAAATGAGTTACATTTTCCTGAAATAAGTACATTTGTCCTTGGTTTGAGAAACAAATTTTACAATACTTGTCCATGGGGCAAGTTTTTACACTTCATCTTATTTCAAGGTATTTTTGTTTAATTTTGAGTGTGTTGAGGCTGTTTTTCTTAATTTTAGTCCAAAAATCTTGCCCCATGGACAAGCATCTTGAAATTAGTTTCTCAAACCAAGGACAAATGTACTTATTTCAGGAAAATTTTACTCATTTCTAGTTTACTTAACTTACTAAGATATGACTTTTCGCAGTGAGCCTGTCCGTCCTTGGGAGAGGACCCCCCACCTTCATGTGGACCTCCACAAGGTTTACTCTTTTGTCCAGATGGGCTTTTGGAGTTTTTCCTTGCCGAGAAGGAGGATCTAAGGACAGGGGATGCCCCAGCACTATTAATATTCACTAATTGTCTTTCTTTTTCTTGTGAAGTCCTGCTTTGTTGTGAATTTGGACAATACAAAACTAATTGAATTGAATTAATGTTACTCAACGGACAATGACAGTCTCCCTGAAGTGAAGGACATCCCACACTCTATGGAAATATGCCAACCAATACGTCTAAAAAAAATGTATAATTCAAAGTGGTTTATTCTTACAAGGTTAATGTAGCCAAGGCAAAGACTTCAGGTTATTTTGAGATCCATACAGCATTGACTAAAAAACCACTGCACTGTCCTAATGTGAAACAGGTTCTTTGGCGTACATAAACAAACATTAAATCGTTGTTTTAAGAGGAGATAAAGACAAACAGACTTCCTCCTTTGGTCTAATGAGTTCACTGCTGTAAAAGAAAGAGCTTGTGGTTTATATGAAAAATAATAATGGTGCCAGTTTAGCATAGCAGAAGGTAATCTACAACAGAAGTGGTGCCTTCTGGATTCCAGGGAGAAGTACGGAGATACTTGATCACCTTGACCGATCAAATTTTACAACAATTAATGTTTTTGTTTTCAGTGGAAGTACTGACGAACAGTGGTGGAAAGTAAACACAAAATAGGTACTTTTAAGTACATTTTATGATGAGTACTTTTTACTTTTACATCACTACATTTCAGAGCCTGTATCTGTACTTTCTACTTCACTACATTTTTTTTATTGGATTAAAAGTAAAAGTATTTTATTTTCAAAGAGACCTCTCTACGATGAACTGGTTTAGTCCCAGTTTGGACCTGGTTTAGTCCTGATTTAGACCTGGTTTAGTCCTGATTTAGTCCTGGTTTAGTCCTGTCCTAATTTAGTCCTTGTTTAGTCCTGATTTAGACCTGATTTACTCCTATTTTAGTCTTGATTTAGACCTGGTTTAGTCTTGCTTTAGTCCTGGTTTAGTCCTGTCCTAATTTAGTCCTTGTTTATTCCTGATTTAGACCTTGTTAAGTCCTGATTTAGACCTGATTTACTCCTATTTTAGTCTTGATTTAGACCTGGTTTAGTCTTGCTTTAGTCCTGGTTTAGTCCTGATTTAGATCTAGTTTAGTCCTTGTTTAGTCCTGATTTAGACCTGGTTTAGTCCAGATTTAGTCATGGTTTACTATGCCCACATTAAACTCTTAAATACTTTAAATTTTTACTCATGAAGTACATTTTACAGTGGATACTTTTATACTTTCACTTAAGTAGAAATTGTACCTGATACTTACTTGAGTCAATTCTTGATCCTGTATCTGCACTTTTACTGAAGTAAGAATATGGAGTACTTCTTCCATATATATATATATGGAATATATATTTTTAATCAAAGTACAGCTGCAAAATCATACTTTCTTCCACACGTAAAGATTGTGCCCAAATCCACCATCTCTTTTCATCTGACTGCGCCAAGTCTCCAAGTACCCAAGTACCCAAGTATCCAAGTACCCACGTCTCCAAGTACCCA
>OMNZ01050665.1:0-13270 GCA_900303255.1 Lesueurigobius sanzi
CCCTGTTCCTAAACTTAATTTTTGTCCCAAGCCGACTATCTAGCACAACTGAGCCCTGATTGGCTGGCTGTAACGTTGGTCCTGGGCAAACAACATGACATTGGCCCTGGACTCTTATCAGGCTATATCAAAACCGCTTACTATATTCTAATTATTGGGTAAAATGTTACATGGTTTATCTTTAAAATAAAAACCCAATCAAGTGGACAACATGAACTCAGTCTTTCTTTAGATCATGTTTTCCTCATTCTTCAACAGGGGTGTGAAAATATATCGATTTTACGATACATCGTGATGTTTTGTGACAAGATACAAAAACATGTTATGCTAATATCGATACTTTTGATGACATCAGGTATATTAATTGACAACGTTATGAATATTAATGAGGCAGCAGTGCTCCTCTGCTTTCACAGTAAATAGAGGCCAGTAATGGTTAATAACACAGTCCGGACAGTAGAGGGCAGCACTACCATTTTAAGAACTTGGACCAAACACTGTCACACAAATAAATAACTTTTAATGTTAATGTTTATAAATTATTAATAAGATTGACTTGTGGTTAATTTCTTCGTTTTGGAAACAGATGTATTGCTGTGTATTTAAATGTGAATGAAGTGATCTGTCACCATTTAAAAAATGAATAATGCAAACTATGAAACTATCAGGGCAAGTGTACATCCAATACTGAAGCTTATATAAGATACTCTGCTATTAGCTTGAATTAGCTTTATTTTCCACAATACTATGTTTGATGCCCGCGCAAAATACTGCAGTTAGCAGCAGTATGCTAATGCTAGCTTCAACCAATGAAGGCTGGGACTGAAGCTATGACTGAGTCACAAAGTAGATAAATAATATTGTCCAATGTTTAACATAAGATTAGATAAGATGGTTCTTTATTGATCTCACAATGAAGAAATTACTTGTCACAACAGCTCTTAGGACAGGATCACACGGGGGTTCACAAAGTCAGGAAAATGCCATCAAAGAAGAAAAGCAACATAATAACAATAATAATAATAAAATAATAATAATAAAAAATAAAGCTAGCAATGTCTCTTAGCATCTCTCTGTAAATAAACTATACAAGCATCTCTTATGCACACTAAATAATAATAATATCCAGGTCGAATTGTATGAAATGGAGAATAAAAACAAATATTGTATCAGAGTTATCATTGCAGGTGAATTTATAATAAATTACTGTTTACATTAAGGTCTGCGTTTGTATTTTAGTTTGGGAAATACTGTCACAGAATCACTGATAAAACATATTTGTATTAATGATCAGATCACATCATGTTGTAGTCGTCTATATTAATGTAATGGATCAGTCACTTTTTCCAATAACAAATATGTCTCTACAAACCTACTTTTAAGGAAATCTCAAGTTGGGAGATTTTTATTTCTGGTTTAGACCTGGTTACACTCAGTTTAAACATAAATGAGTGCAATTTGGTCTGTTTTGAACCGTACTTAGTCCTGATTTGACTTTAACCTGGGTCTTGTGGTACTTGAAAGGGCAAATATTTTACAAATCCGCTTTGAGCATAAATCCAATAACGCAATTTTCCCCCAAACTCATATCTTTCAACTCCAAACTAACCCTACAAACACATCCCTCTTCACTTTCAGCCCTGGCTCTTTAAGGTTTCCTCGATTATGCAGCCTCACATCCTGCAGTCCGCGCTCGACTCCAGAAAAAGTCCTGACAGAGACAGGAAGGACCCGGAATGATGGCTTCCTGTGGACCAAACTTCAACCAAAAAAAACAACTTGAACGGCGACTGACTAAGTGACATTTATTATGCAATGGCTGCGGACGCCCTGGGACTGGAACAGAGGGCGGAGTCCTCCTTTAGATTAACAAAGTGTTAGTCAGGGGCAGGATTAAGTCATATCTGTGCAATTTTTGCACTGTGAAGGAGAAATGAAGGAGAAAATTGATTTTACTGGTCAAATCTTGATTCTTTAGCCTTTGATATAGGGCCGTATTAAGGCAAGACGCTGCAGGTGAATAGGGGAATAATTCAAAATGAGTGATATCGATTTGAAATTCTTTCTGTATATTACTGAAATAAATATGAGAACAAAATGTATTGCAAGTTTTCTGTCATTTGTGTTTTCATATAAAAATCGTGTATTTTATGCATAAAAATGGCCATTTATATATTAGTTAGAAAGAGGGGTTGTTCAGAGGGGATTTTGAATAACTTGTTTACTTTTTGACTAGACTAGAATGAGTGAATAAATCAGTAAAAATTCAAAGTGTGCCTCAATTGTTTTTAAGGTTCAAAACTAAATAAATCAAGTTAGGAATTAAATATTGAAAAACCCCTCGGTGCAAACTGGTGAATAGCACATAGCTTCAGTATTTGAGGGTTTGTTGCAGCTAATTAACCTGTAAAATTGCCTGTATTACAGTATTTGTGCTTGTTTATTTGGTTGGGACAGTGCATGTTAATGAACACATGAGAACCATGCATGTAAAATATATCGTATCACAATATTAGGTGATGCAATATCTGTATCGCAAGAAGCCACAAGAGTTTTTTACATTTTTTGCCAACACTCTCCAAAACCAGACAATCATGGAACTTATAAATGTGCAGAAGTTCAGTTTTAACTAACTTTGCTAATTTAGTTCATTTTTTGGCCTTGATTTGGTTCTGATTTTGTTTATGGAGTCTTCTTTTGACACAATTTGCTGAAAAAGATATTACATGTGTCTGAATTGAATGGAAAAATGAGGGTGAAAAAATGACCTGCAGATTCCCCCAAAATATTGGAGCACTAAGCAACATGAGCATTTCTTTAGGATTTCTACTCCAATAGAAAAGGTAGGCCAGAGATGATTTTCTAACGATTGTTAGTAAACTTAAGCCAACGCTAGCTGCTGTTGTTGCAATCTTGCGTTGTTTCTTCAAACACTATCTCTGCATGTGTTTTTTGTTTTGTCCCTGGCCATGTGAGAGCTGTGTGGTGTTCTGTAGCTACTGTGTGGGAGGGGAAGTGCCCATTTCTGCTTCTGTAGTAGAAAGTTAGCACGCAGTTATAGCATTAAATCCGGCCTCAAATACTGTATGATCTGTAAATGAAATAATACTACACAAGTAGTAAAAAAAAAATGCTTGGTAAATGTGTTTTGAATTGAGACTATGTTGGCCAAATCTTAGCTTTTTGCAATATGGGTATTAATTGTATCAACAAATATTCTTATAAAAAGCAATAGCAATAAATTGGTGATAAACTGTGCAGCTTAAGTTGACAATTATTCCAGTAATGGATAATCAGATCTGTGTTTCTCTTCAGCCTGAAAACTAACCATTCAAAACGTTGCTGTGAAGTGAACATCTTTACAAAAGCCACAAGTTGCAATGAATTCAACAATTACATAATTTGACAAAAGACAGTGACAAATTAAGAACAGCTTGTAAAAAGGCTGGAAATTCTGCCCCTTTTCAAAGCATTTCAACTTCACAGCATTGTCAGAATGTGTTACGCGCCTCTGTTCCTCTTTTGTTTTGATCTGCGTTTAAACTCGGGACTCAGAAACGCTGCGAGAAGACGGCGGCGGCGTTGCGTTGTCATCAGGGAGACACTTGTAATACTTTGCTACAGTCACCTCTGCCTACAAAAGAAAAGTCTCGCAAGAAAGCGAAGCGTTGTTATCTGTCGCCTCAATGAAGCCGCAAAGCATTTCAGACCTTTGTAGGACCTGCTGCTAAAGCCACAGGTTTAGGAGAAATCATGGGAAATGGCTAGTTTAGTTTTTAGTAGGGCCCAACCGATATGGATTGTTGGGGTCCGATACCGATACGATTACGGATTCAATTTCTTGTAAACATTTATTACAAGCAAGGTTTTAAATCTGTGCATTCGGAAGAGGAGGGTTCAGGCTTTAAAATGAGCCCAGCCATGTTCTTCTAGGGCACTATCGGCTAAATTTTGACCGATATCCAACATTCCTCTGATAATTGCCTGTATCGGTCGGGCCCTAGTTTTTAATGAATCCGTTGATACAAGCGAGTACCATTTGTATCCATCTTTTCAGAATAGCATCAACGCCTTTACCATGTTTTCTTTGCATCATTGCACGTCTAGGAAGATCTCACATTCTCACCACAGCTTAGGCTACAGGTCTAAAAGCATGATCATATTTCATGTGTAAGATTCTCCAGGCCAGTAAGGACAGGTCTGACCGTCTCCTGGAAGGCAGCCAAGTAGGTCCAGACGAGCAAATTAAAGAGGTTACACACAGCATCAGTCTTTCTTGCCGGTAAAGTGGACACTCGAGCAATGGTTCTGTTGTAAAGAAAGAGTCTGTGTTCAATAGCTTTTTAATCCTGGATCAGTCTCAATAGTTTAAGAACAGCAAATATTTGTTCCTAGTTTAGTTTCTCTCCAATTCATCCTTCGGAAATCTAGAATTGACCTTAAAAGTGACCCAGTGGGCTGTATGGGTGGTTAGCATGGCACCTTTACCTGTACTTGCCATCAAAGCGGCCTTTATGACACTACAGGATCCAATTTTCAAGGGTTTCTGGTAAGTTATCTCTCCTGCTCCATGGCATCGCCGTGAAAACCTACAAGTCACCCTAATAAAAATTATCCTGGAGCGCCATGTGATGACCATACAGCCTCTGGGTCTCTAAAAGCTAAAATACACACCAGCAAAAGTTCCAAAATGCACCTTGAAGTTACACCTGGTTTTAGGATAAAGGAAAGTCTGGATTTAAGACTGAACACAACACAGCAATCTAAATTGAGATGTATATTTGATAGTTTGAAAAAATAACGCTTGATTATCGTTCAAGAGAATCAAGAATGTACATTTTTATTAATATCGCGCACCCCTTAGCCCAATATCACAACAAGAGTCACATCACAGGGCTTTACAGGCGGTAAAACAGAGAAGCAAGCAGCCAAACAAATGAAAGGTCTAACCAAAACAAGCCTAGAATATCCCCCATCCTTAGACCCTCCTCCACAGCAACGAAAAACTCCAAAAACCCAGGGGAGAAAAACGGAGAAACCCCCAGACATTTAGAAAGGAATTGACAATGTTTGCACTGTTTTAGAATATTTTAGGATGATCGTTGCTTCAGAAGTCTCTCAACAATATGCAATGCGTGCTGCAGGGCCTGGCGTTTCCCACCACTGCCATAAAGTATCTTTCATCACATTAGAAAATCCTTTAACCTTACCTAATGCTCTTAGTTGTGAAGATACTCAGGGAGGGACTGTGTGTAGAAGACCCACTTGTCCAGGAATCCACCTCCACATCTTGACTAAGCGTCTGCAAAAACAAAACAACAAGGTAAACACAGAACTGAGTAGACACCAACAAGCTCACCATAGCCACTTAACAGGTCACACAGGTGTCCATTAGCTTTTACTTATGTAATCATTTGCAGCTATGGTCTGTCTCCTGGCCCAGACACAACAGTAAATATTTATGCACGGGTATGATGAGTCTCCGTCATTATAGGAGGTTAGCAAAAAAGATGGGAACTAAGTTGGAGAGTCTGTTATTATAGGAGGTCAGGTTAGCAAAAAGGTGGAACCCAAGTTGGAGAGTTGGCCAATTTAGCATCAAAACTTGGGCACTTGCATTAGCTTTGTGTTGCTAGCTGCATTAAAACGTACACAAAATCTCACCCAAGGCCATACAGTCGTCCCAAAGCTATTACCATCAATGTTAATGGTTATTATTATGACCATGAATTGTTTTATGGGCAAATGTGCGCAGTTTGAGTGAGGTGGCAATGCAAGTTAGCTAAAAATGTTACAGCGGACAGTCGTGAGGAGAGTGACCGCGCAGAGTTGCAGCTGTGAGGGACACTTGCCCCAGTGACCAGTCTGTATCACTCCTGCTAGCACCGCGACCCAAGAGCGTCAAAGGCAATGTTATGTTATCTATTTTAATGTGACCAAGTTGTAAAGCTGCAGTAATGTTTCTGGCTATGTAACTGAGGTGGCTTTGGTAACGATAAGGTTAATATGTTGTGTAATTGTCGGCGATGTGTGTTGGGGTGACTGTGATCCCCCTCCTCCCCGGTGTATGAAGCACTATCAGCGGCCACAAACTCCACCGATGCCCGCTGAATAGTTCATAACAACCAGAGCAATGGCGGTGTCTGGTTCAGGGGTGCAACAACCTGTGAAATCCCGATTAAAACTGGCTTATTACTCACCGAAGGAATCCTCATCTTTCACGCATAGTCCAGCAAAGAGGCGCCCACGCTGGTATTCGTCATTGCTAGGCGCGTTTAGGTTGCTATTTCTGGGATTTTTGGGCTGGAAAAGAAGCTCCCGGTGATCCACAGACACACAGCGGCAAGTACAGGCTTGTAATGTGCCGTAGTTGTGCGACAGACAGCGGCAGCAGCTCCCAGGATCCTCCTCCCGAGGGTTTAGCGCTCAGAGAAACAGGAGCTAATCTAGAAAGTGCGAGAGGCGGTGTGTGCGCGCTTCCAGGAAGTAGTTTCAAAATAAAAGCTCATTACTAACCACTGTGGACAAGTTAGTATTTCAATAAATTAAATCTCTGAATAATAACTATATAAGTAATTATGTTTTAATGCATTGAAACCTAGAGTTGAGTAATAAAGAAAATAAATTGAATGGTCATATAATTATCATATAAGAGCTGCCATAACAAGAGAATTTCTCCATTGTGGGGTCAATAATGTCTTATCTCATTCCATTTTATCTCATAATAAATATAATGATGATAATATAGTATACTCTTGTTTAATATAAGTCATCTTCCATCTCATCGTATGAATATCGTAAAGCTTTATCTTAAAATTGTCTATACTTGTTGATTTGTTTTACCACCAACATAGCAAGCATATGTTTTTCCTTCTGGGGTCACTGCAGGCTTAGGTCTAGGCTTATGTTACCTTACCCAGTTATTGGGTGCTAATGTTCATCTGTAAATCCACCTATTCATGCTGCTGTTTTGTGTGGTTAAATTTGCTTTTTCATTAGATTTTTTTTATTCATGCCCTTATAGTTTATTATGTATCATTATTACAAGTTTATGTTTCATGTCCAAAGAAAATCCCTAGTCTGTGAATCCTTTCTCACAATGGCAATAAAGTCTATTCCAGGGGTATCCAAAGTGCGGGCCGTGGGCCAAATCCGGCCCTCAGAACAATGTTTGATGGCCCACAACAACAACTTGTTGAATTCACACACAAATTTTCTATACTATACTTTTTCACCAAGTTTAAACAATTCTACACAATTAAAGCCTAAAAAAGTAACATTTTCATTTAAAACCTCTAAATTAACCCAATATGAGTGTTTTACTGCACTGGCCATCGATCTGTGGCCCTCAGTGCTGTATACAACTCAATATATGGCCCTAGTGAAAAAAAGTGTGGACACCCCTGGTCTATTCTGATTCAATTACAAAACTACACATATTTTAAATAGTAGAATTTCTCCTTTTACAAATCCTGAATTTTCACTGTGAACATGCTCTTATTCTGTAGCCCCATCTCCACATCTTCTGCGTGTATCTGTGCGTAAACTTGACTCCTCGGTGATTCAGCCTCGCTCCAGCCGCAGGGACATTACGGTTTGTGAGAGGAGGGCTGACGGTGAACGGGGCAGGGGTGGGTCTCCCTCCAAATGGGTCCTCCTGGCTACAGCTTCTGTCCAGTCACTGCAAAGACTCACCCGTGTAGGTACATATACCGCAGTCACGTCCTCCCGTAACCTTGCACCGGGGCAGGGATCCCGGGGAATGACACCGGTAGATGCGGACAGGACAGCAGCAGCGCGCACTGGACGGAGCAGGGCGCAGAGGATGACACATACGCCACACGTGATCAGGGATGTTGTATTTATATATTTTTACAGGCAGGTCATGAAAAGTTGTGATTAAATATTGCGCTATAGGCTTGAGTTTTAGGGACTAGGAAAAAAGTACTGCATTTATCATCTTTATCAATGAACATTACCTCCAAATGCAGCACTTGGCATAAACCTTTTTGTGGCTATACTACTTTTCAAATGTTGACAGCCACTTAGTTCATACAGGGAGCAGCAAGCCAAATGTCATGCGTTTAATAAGAATGTATTAGTCTTATAGCGCCTTTCCAGACGCTCCCCCCTACAATAGTAGTCGCTGGTCCTTACTTCTTGAAAAAGGCTTTGTTGGAGCCGATACATGTGGAAGAACCCAGCAACGTGTTTTAAAAGATTTTAATATGCATTAGCCCTGTAAAATTAGTAAATTTCTCCATTGTGAGATCAATAAATTACTATCTTATCTTAAAGGCTTTTAAGAAAATGTTAATAGAGAACTAAGGTTGTGGGAGGCGTGCCTTAGTTCTTTGTTTTTCTCTTGAATTTCTGTCCCCCAACACCCAAGAGCGACTTCCCCCCAAAAAGAGCTACTTTGTCATTTTTGTATTTTTGACTAACTTGAGCAGTAAAAATAGTTAAGCAATATCATCATTTTCAAGTAATTTAGATTTACAGCCAGTTTGAATCCAATTTCTCTTTTCAATGCCCAGTGGAAACAGTGCTAGTCATACACTACCTAGACACTTCCCTCTTCATCTCAACCAGAACAAAATCTAAATCTTAAAAAATTATATTATAACACGTGCAAACGACATCCTACTTTCAAAGATTTTCAAGTTTTTGGCTTCACCTTCCTCAAAACAACCAGGATGTTTATCAAATTACGCCATATTTGAAGTAGAATCCCCACCTTTACATTAAACAATCAAAATTTGAATTGAAGGAAGTGAAAGAAAGAGTCCCGCTGTGCACTTTTGGGAGGCTACAAGTGTTTATTCTATTTATAAACAAGCATCAAGTACAAATATGTGACGTAAAAAGACCTGGCCCATTACTTCAATACTGTAGATGGTCGATTACTTGTTCTTGTTAAAATCATTGAATGAAAAAAAAAATATCCCAAAAATGCTTTATTTTACCCATATCCACCAGTATGTCAAGTTTAACTCATTTTCTGACTTTGTTTTGTATAATCTCTTAATAGAAATTATGGAGTGGTTTACAGCGAAGAGGAAAGGGTCCAGTATTTCTGAAAATGTGGTTCTTTTGTATAATTTTTGAATGATAGTTTATTCCAAACAGCAAAGATTATAAAATAGACATTAACATAAGATTTATGAATATAGGAAATTGCCTCTATACCATATGTTAATGATTATTGTAAGGAATTTAACATAAACGATAAATTAATCAAATATCATGCTCTGGATCAATATTCCATTATACTTTCTGATAAGTTCCTAAAGAATCTCTTTCCTACATGCAAAATAAACTGGATTTCGCGCCCAAATGTTTGACTGTTACAGCTAAATACAGGACCCTCCTCAAAAAAATGATAAAATCTAGTCTTTATGCGTGATGTGTCCACAGAGCAGCAACAACTGAAATGAAAAAAAAATGTATTTGGCCAAACACATCCAGGAGAAAGTGCGCTGCACCTTTTTTTAACGGCTGCTGGTTGTTTTTCCCCCGGAGGAGAAAAAATGCCTTTAGTGTGAGTCCGATCGAGCAACAAAATTTAGAGGTTTGTGGAGAAGATATCAGTTTGCTTCATCCTTTGAGGCTTCGTCGAAGTTCTCCACAAGATCTGGAGGAAAGAAAAGGACAGACACAATGGACTTATGGTTAGAAAATCTTCAACAAAATTGGGTTTGAAGAACATTTTTCAAAACTTTGCACATGACAAAACTTGTGAAACTCTTAATCCTAAAGAGTGTTGACTATTATCCAATAAACTATACGGTCTGTTTAGATAAGAAGACTAAAAGACATACAGTGCATGTGAATAGGGAGTAAGAGATGTCAATTTCAAAATTTCTCTGTAGAGTCTACAGTTTAGACTATACTTTTGGCGACAAAATCTAGATAGAGCCAGTTTTAAATTTATGGTTTCAGATTTTTTTCAGATGGAATTTTGGATATCTTGTTTAGTTTGTGAATAAGCTAGTTACAAGTAGTGAATAAATCTGTAAAAGTGAAAATTTCTCCTTGCTTTTGGGGTTCAAAACTCAATAAATCAGACTAGGAATTAGCCATTGAAAAATCCCTAAGAAAAAAACCTTCAAAAATATTGTTAAGCACAAGACTTGAAAATCCAATGGCTTTAGGTGCTGCTAAAGTGGAGATGTTGCCAACACAATTGCCTTTGAATATACAGTTTTTCATATAATTTCAATAAAGTACATCAAATCAGTTTAATAATTAAACACCTTGTTGTGAAGATTAGGTCATTTATTTGTTTCCAGGTTAAAGTTTATATGTTAAGAGCAAACTGGCCTGAAAATTGGAAGATTTTTGCCTGCAGTGTCTCACCTTAAACTGGTTCAATGCATGTTTTTTTTTATAAGAGTGGAATAGAATGACTTAGTTGTATACTTTATATTTTGTAAAAGCAGACATTTGTGGGGAAAAGCCTTTTGTCTGCCCTCTGCAAATTGTGAAATGCTTATAAACTCATTTGTGTGAAGAACTGGGATGTTAGAAATGACTTAGGAGAGTCAGCTGTGGTTGAAACTCATTCATGTCATTGTGCCGTGTCATGTATTGCTGCTGCAGAGTTAATACTTGATGCCCTTATTATTAGAGCCAGGGCACAGTATATTCTTTAATCCATCAGAGATCACTGATGACCTTCACGGAGCGGACCACAGCTCAAATATTTCAGTAATGCAGACTATTTAACACGCCAGCGCCACTCCCGCCAGGCCCAGCAGAGTTACACAGGTAAATAGTGAGTCATAAAAACATAGGTTTAACTGGTATTGACTTTGCACCCAAGACAAATCAAGCAAAGGTTTTCAAAAAGAAGTTACCCGGAGTGGGCTGTGTGTGGAATTGCAGGTGTTTTGCCTCATCTACAATTCAATCCTATTCTTGTTTCTTTATTTAAATCAAGGGTGTCCAAACTATTCTCACCGAGCGCCACTTGATGAATTGTACACGGAATGGAGGGCCAGTGCACTCAACCATTCAACTGGGATCATTTATTAGAGAAATCTTTCCCCACATCCGTTTTTAACCTGGAACCTTTTAGGGCTTTTCCACTGGCAGTTCCAGTCGAGCCCAGTGCCTGGTCGACCCCCTTTGTCCTTTGTTTCCACATGCATTAACCGGATCAAACTGGGTGAGCTAGGCACACGTTATGGGATCGTCTTCAGCCCTGGGTCAAAGCGAGCTGACCTGGTACTGAACAGACTGCTGTCCTCTGGTTTTTCATAGTAGAGAGAAGACAGCCCTCGCACACACAGCCACGTCCCACCAGATTATTATTTCACATTATAATACTGCGGTTGTATACAGTGATCTTGCCGATCGATGGCAATAGCAGTTGTTGGCAAAACTTTAGCATAACATTAGCACATGTTAGCTTAAGTTCATTTTTAGCAGCTTCTTTCCTCTACTTTTTGTCTTGGAGCTTCAGAATAGTTTCAGTCCAAAAGGCAGTATTTATCCACATTGTTCTAATAATGTTCCTGTCTGTTACTTCCATTGTTACTTTGCGGTGCTCTTCTCCTGAGGAGTTGAGGCTGCCGGCCAGTGAACCCCCGCCCCCTAAAGAGTAGCCCACGGGCCATGTAGAAAAGCAAGACCCCCAGAGTAGGGTAAATACGGGTGAATCCGAGGATTGTGGCCTGGGTGTGGAAAGACACCATTTTAACTGAGGTTTTAACTGTGTATAATTGTTAAACTTGCAGAAAAAAAGCATCATGTGTGGCGATGTGTGCCATTTCAACAAGATGATTGTTTATTTGGTTGGGACAGTGCATGTTAATGAACACACATACAGTATGCATCTAAACACACCACTCCGGACTGTAGCCTTGGGGTCATTTTCAACCGTTGTCCCATTGTGGGCTACCAAAAATTGGTCTGAGGACCTGCTCTGGCCTCTGGGCCGCACTTTGGGCACCCCGGATTTAAACCATTAAGAGCGTATTTGACAGACCCTATCTTTAATGTCATGATTCTACATTTTTGAGTATTATTGGGAGAAGAATAACTGATTTTACGATGATCAAACTTAAGGAACTAAGTAGAGAATTTCCCCAAACCTTTACAGAACTGCCTACAAATTCACGAAAAAGAAACAGCATCAAGCGTTAATTTTAAGGAAATGAAAGTATTGATATTTTGACATGAGCATTGATACTTTCGATACTGGCCACAATATTGAAGTATTGATATGTTGCGGTATTGATCCACCCTATACAATACTGTTTGGCACACATACACACGCTCTAGGGCTCAGGAGACGAGACAGCGGTTCACAGCATGTCCCATGGCCTTTTATAACCACGGAAATCGTAAATCTGGTTAATCTCGACATCCGTAGAATAAAAAAGTGGCTACTATTGTTTTAAACCAACGCAGACGGCTGCTTTCATACCTGGTACGTCATCTTCATCCTCTTCTACGATCTGTTCCTTCACTGCCTTCATGTCCATTGCTGCAAAATACAAAAGAAACACATAGTATTTAAATTTGTGGAGGAGATTACATTTTTACTTACATATAAGCTTAAATAATCTTTGTGTTGTTATATCGCACCATCCTAGTGCCACATGTTGAGACCCTGCATTGTTAAAACTGTTCCCAAACCGAACAGTAAGCTTGTTGTTCTCAGTGAGCTCCCGGTCTCCAGATTAGCAGAGGCGGTATGTCAAAAATGTAACGCTATCATCACTTAACCGCGTTCATCTTCAACTTGGGGCTCAAAAATGCACCACAGTCTCGAGATGCATGTCACAGATTGTGTTCAGGCAAGTAAAATATTTAGACTGAATAGTAGATCGTGATATAGATCAGAGTGGCATTCATTTGAGAAACTGCGGAATTAGTTACAGGTTACAATACGTTTTTCAATAGTTGTTTGATTAGACATAGATTAAGTTCACCATTTATTTGAATTTACTCACAAAATTATGTTTCAATCTTCTTTAACCTTTGTGGTAAATGTAACAGATGTTTCGCAATACTTGTCTCCGATATTTTCAACCTTTTTGGCTTCTCTCCCTCCAGTGCCAGCAGGGAGAAGCCTTTTGTTTCTCTCAAGCATCACCAAAAAAACATTTTTTCTGAGCAGCAGGGCCATAAGCAGTATCAACGACTTAGAGAGGAGCTCAGGGGAGACAATGGACCATCGTTAAGTACTTTACCTTTAGCATTAAGAGAGGAGGGGCTCAGAGGCTGACTCCTCCTGCTGGTTCACTAGCTTTATAAACCC
>OMNZ01050680.1:0-17845 GCA_900303255.1 Lesueurigobius sanzi
GACAAATCTAAGGGCCCAGAAGAGCAGACTCTTTTGTTTTATCATTTTAAACAAGGATTAAACCAGGTCTAAACCAGGACTATACCAGGACTAAACCAGGACTATACCAGGACTAAACCAGGACTAAACCATGTCTAAACCATGTATAAACCAGGTCTAAACCAGGTCTAAACCAGGACTAAACCAGGTCTAAACCAGGACTAAACCAGGTCTAAACCAGGTCTAAACCAGGACTAAACCAGGTCTAAACCAGGTCTAAACCAGGACTAAACCAGGTCTAAACCAGGTCTAAACCAGGGCTAAACCAGGTCTAAACCAGGACTAAACCAAGTCTAAACCAGGGCTAAACCAGGCCTAAACCAAGTCTAAACCAGGTCTAAACCAGGCCTAAACCAGGCCTAAACCAGGCCTAAACCAGGTCTAAACCAGGTCTAAACCAGGTACCTAACCAGGACTAAACCAAGTCTAAACCAGGTCTAAACCAGGTGTTTTAACAATGCAATGTGTTAGGTACATATCTTGTAAGGTACAGGGTATATTTATTGGGTAAAATTTTATCTGTAAAAAATGTAGGGGGACCAGAAACGTAATTTTAAAAATTCCACAACAGATGCATTTCACTCCATGGTCTTCCTTCCACATATTACGGGGTTTGCATCCATTGTCTTACCATTATTAAGAACAAACGCTGTCCCAAATGTGCCACAGATTGTGTTGTCAGTAAATAAAGTTAGTTCAGTGATATTTATGTAAGTTCAGTGGCGTGTCTTTAGCTGTTTGATCGCATTATCAGAAGCACACGGGAACAATGAACATAGAGTCATGCACCTTTACCAGCTGTGGCCATGGAAACGGCGAGATCAGAGGAATCAGGATGATTAAACGCTGCATGTACGAGTGTGTGAGATGTCCTGTCAGTTCGTAGTAGCTTTTACCTGTGCCCCATTGGAAAGCATTATGCAAAACAGCCATTATGATGTCACTGAAAAGCATGCCTAATGATGAACCTAGAATGGTGCATACAGTAAGATGGGTCGACCAGCTGGAGGCATGGGAGCTGGAGTACAGTCGTCTTGTATCTTTCATCGTTAAATAATGCAGAAAGCTCCAGCTTTTTTCTTTTTTTTGTTACCTTTCCCCCTCAATGCTAGTTTCTCCATGTCCTGGTTTTTGCCTAATTTACATCTTGACCCAACCCCAGGGAGACATCTATCTTTTTTTTTTTTTACTCACATAGCTTCTTTACGAGGAGAATGAGAATATGAGTGTGTCACCCCGCCTGCCACTACTGTACTTGTTAGAGAAAGCAGCTGCAGATATACTATTGCTGTTCATTCAGTCTTCTTCCACCCCTCCCCCATTTAATCCCCATCCCTCAGGTCTGTAGGAGGAGTTGGAAGAACTGGGAAGAAGACATTTCCCAGTTGGATTTTCCTTTTTTTTTTCTCCCCCTCCACTATCTTGGATCCTGACCACTCGGAGAACATTAGGTGTTGAAACCCTTCAAAAGACACCATGACAGCATGCAGGCGACTAAACCACCTGTCCATGTGGCAGTGCTGGAGTTGAAGGCAGCCCTACCCACATCGTCACACCACTGGAAAATGCACAGCCACCACTAAAAGCTCCTCCAAGTGTCTGCAGGCAAAGAGCCCCAGCGTGCGCTCCGAAAAATCCTGCAGCAACGCCCAGGGACTGACTGTAAGCAGACAACCTCCCACAAGACCAAGCTTTTGTTTTTAAAAGCACTGATGCCAAAGGGAAGCACCCATCAGCTACTAGACACCCCCTGTAATCTGCTCTGAAGTGATTTAGGACATGGCCTTTCAAGTCAGACACAGTCACATTCATCACGGCCATTCATGAATACACTACATGCAATGCCATAACACTATGGCATGGTGTAGTAAATCAATGCAACAAATCCAGAGGGTAATAGGCTCCATCATCACTTTATGAGGGACACGCATTACATTGTGCTTCAGAGTAATGTTTGCAGCAAAACAAAGAAATCAATAAAATGCTAATTTAGGCAACACATTTGTTACATCAATCTCATACAATAAGCAGCAGCCCCAAACATATTGAATTTGTTTAATTTGTGCGACTGTAAGTATCAAACAAAGAGTACTATTAAAAAAAAAGATGATAAACATGTGCCATTGAAATTGTATATGAATATGCCATCAAATTGATACAAGACATTTTTTTTTATTCTCTCTTGTGAATGAAGCTACATTCATCCAACTTATTAATAAATACGATTTTCTTATTATTATTACTCACTGTCACTGGTCAATTGCAAAGTCTGTCGCGATGTTTAAGACAAAGGTTTCATTATGGAGAATGATAAAGCCATACCTGACTATTCAGCCCAGCCTGTGAGCCTGGCGCTTCTCTGTGGGAGCTGTCAGAGAATGGTGCGGTCTCTATGCAATGTCTGAGCAGCCAGAGGATCCGACTATGGAGTCATTGCGCATGGTGCCCGTCACCAAAAAAAAAAAAAGAAAAAGAAAACGTGCGCGTTTTTTTTCTGCGTGAGTGGTGAATGAGTGGTCTCCGGTTCTAGAGGCGCATCGGGTCTTCACGATGCGTGGGAACAAACTGGCTTTCAATCCTGCGTAGAGGATGGAAAGCCCTTGGTACACTGGGAAGGAAACCCCTGGATCTGAAGTGAGGATAGTTAAGTGGTCACTCATCACCTGAATTGATTGTTTGAGACTGGATCATTCAAAAATACGTGGCGCACTGGAGGCTACACGTACAGCCACACTACTGTACGACTATTCATTCTTGTATTAAAGGCTCACAATTAAAAGCCTTACTTTCCAAATGCCTTCTCTCTCATAGCCTATAAAACTAACCTAGTGCTTGGAAATATCAAAGACAAAATAGCTTACTTAACGGCATGTTTATTATTCATAATGTTGGCCTTGTTCTATGTAGGTTAGTTTGATAAGTTAGGCTAATTGAGATTTCAGAACTGTTGTACTGTTTCTATCAAAGTCTGGGCTCAAGTCGCCATCTAAAGGGAAAAGTAAGTATTGCACTGATCAGCAATGAGAAAAAAAAAATGCTACACACTCACCCACAGGCCACGGTCATGCACTCATCTCTTTGGTGGTTGGTTTTCTGTGACAAAATATAAAATATAAATTGGTTATAACTCAAATAAGCTTTAGCAGTTTATATATTAAACAAAGGAGTTTTTTGTTGTTGTTGTCATTTTCCCCAACAGAGAGAACGGCAACGCCTGTGTCACGTGATTTGCGGATTCCTCCCGCTGTCACCTGACTTTGTGGCGGAGGAAGCGAAAACATGGCCGCTCACTTGTCTTACGGACGAGTCAATTTAAACATTTTAAGAGAAGCGGCACGAAAAGAGCTTCGTGAATTTTTGGACAAATGTGCAGGGAGCAAGGTACCTCTAAAAACACATTGAGATCAGAGTGATAGTTAGCAAAGCGGAATGAAATTTGTTAACCTAGCTAGTGAGCATCTATGACCAAAGCATAGCTAACGCCTGGGCTATTGCTTTACAAGTTGATTTGCGGTACATTACAACGTATACAAAACACCTTGATACCTACATGTGATTTATGTGTCTATGGTGATCATGTTATCATCAATGCATATTATTTGGGTACTCTGCATTGTTTTACAACAAGCTAGACTTGAACCATCATGTCATGTTTTATCCACACCTTAATATTTTTGCTGCACTTTAGGCTATAGTGTGGGACGAATATCTCACGGGACCATTTGGACTAATAGCACAATATTCATTACTCAAGGTAAGACAGAAGTCGCACAATCATGTAATGTTATTGCCAACATTGCATTAACAAGTTTGCAATATTCACAATTTTCTTAAGGAACATGAAGTGGAGAAGATGTTTACTCTAAAACGTGGGCGACTGCCCTCAGCTGATGTCAAAAACATAATTTTTTTTGTTAGGCCCAGGCTGGAGCTCATGGAAATCATTGCTGAGAATGTATTCAGGTATGTCAATGTCTATGAACACATTTAGACATTATTTATATTTCTAAATTTGAATGATTTATTTGATTTGTGTGTGATTGTTTCACATTTTAGTGAGGATAAAATGCACCCATCTCGAGACTTCCACATTCTGTTCGTGCCTCGGCGGAGCATGCTGTGTGAGCAGAGATTGAAGGAGTTGGGTGTTTTGGGCTCTTTCATTAACATTGATGAGTACATACTGGACCTCATACCTTATGATGGGGATCTTCTTTCCATGGAATATGAAAGTGCCTTCAGGGTATGGTCAAATCTGCAAAACTCTCTATCCATTCATAATAGCTTGTGTAACATGGTACTAAGTAATGATTTTTAAAAATGCCATGTGTTGTGTACAGGAGTGCTACTTAGAAAATGATCAGACAAGTCTCTATCACACAGCCAAAGGTCTTATGACATTACAGGCACTATATGGAACTATACCACAGATTTATGGAAAAGGAGATTGTGCGCGGGTAAGTGCTTAAAACTAGAAAAGGACTGATGATGTAAACTGAAAAGCTGTTTTAAGCCTACTGAATTTACCATTTGTTTGCAGCATGTAGCCAATATGATGCTGCGAATGAAAAGAGAGTTTGCTGGGAGTCAAAATCAAATTTTGCCTGTGTTTGATACACTTCTTCTCCTGGACCGAAATGTTGACCTGCTTACTCCACTAGCCACTCAATTAACTTATGAGGGGCTAATTGATGAAATATATGGCATTAATAATGGTGAGTGATTTTCATGTTTTTTTTTCTTTTTCTAATAAGATACTATTGCTTGTTGCTAATTGAAATGGCGACTTTGCATAGGTTATGTGAAACTGCCGCCAGAAAAGTTTGCTCAGAAGAAACAGGGTGAAGCAAGTAAAGATTTACCAACAGAGCCCAAGAAACTGCAACTTAACTCTGCAGAGGAGTTATACGCAGAGATCCGAGACAAAAATTTTAATGCTGTTGGAGCAGCTCTCAGCAAGAAAGCCAAAATCATTTCAGCTGCTTTTGAGGTTAGTCAAAATGTGTAAATTTATATTTGGAAATGTCATACTGTTGATACAATCATTTAGTATGGTGACAGCTGAACCCGACCCCATTACGGCTGTGACATTTTCCCATTGACAACCCAATTCAATTTGGGAAGTGATCTCTCAAGATAAGACAATGGATTGATTTGTGTGTACTAGCAGAAAACAAACAGAATCAAATCACTCATTATTTTAACTGCATTATTAATATATGCTCATCATTCACGTTAACCCGAAAACTGTGCCTTTTCTCCCAGGAACGCCATAATGCGAAAACAGTGGGAGAAATAAAGCAGTTTGTATCACAGTTGCCACATATGCAGGCTGCACGGATCTCTCTAGCAAACCACACATCAGTAGCAGAACTGATAAAAGATATTACAAGTGTGTAGTCAAATTATATTTCGTTTTACCTAATTTAACCAACCTGGGGATCAAGCTATTTATATTGATGATTGTTTTTTAGCCTCTGAGGCCTTCTTTGACAACTTAACCGTGGAGCAAGAGTTTATGACCGGAGTTGACACTGACAAGGTGCTTTTCTTTCCCTTGAAATACAAGAAACAGCAGTCAGTCGATTGGTCTAATTAAATCCTATATACTTTCTAGGTTAATACATACATAGAAGATTGCATTGCTCAAAAGGACCCCCTGATCAAGATACTGCGTCTGGTGTGTATGCAGTCAGTGTGTAACAATGGCCTCAAGCAGAAAGTGTTGGATTACTACAAAAGGGAGATTCTGCAGGTACATTGAGTGTCCTGTTCCTCATTTTTGTGCCTTTAAGTAGTTATTTTATTCTATTCTATTAATATTATTACCTGTTTGCAAATTTATTTTCTTCTTTAATGACACGTCCTGACTTTTTGCACCCTCCTGTGTGATCTTAAGAGCTATTGTAACAAGTAAATGTATCCATTGTGAGATCAATAATGTCTTATCTGATCTCTATAACGTTAATTATTATAAGAACACCTATTGTTTTTCTTTTTTCTTTTAAGACATATGGTTATGAACACATACTGACGTTAAACAACCTTGAGAAGTCCGGACTCCTAAAGCCACAAACCAATTCCAGGAACAACTACCCCACTATCAGAAAAACCTTGAAACTCTGGATGGAGGATGCAAATGAACAGGTATTATTATAAGGCTTTAGAGTACAGGCTCTATTGAATTAATGTTGTGTATCATTATGTTATGTTTTGTTTTCTGCAGAATCCCAATGACATCTCTTACGTATATAGTGGCTACGCTCCCCTCAGCATCCGTCTAACTCAAGTTTTGGCTCGTCCGGGATGGCGCAGCATCGAGGAAGTGCTGAAGATGCTTCCCGGGCCACATTTTGAGGAGAGACAACAACTGCCGGCCGGCCTTCACAAAAAACGTAACCATTATTTTGTGGTCTACTGTTTGTCCTGTTACCGGGACACTGCAACACCTACTGTCTGCTCCGCGTAGATAAGGAACAAGCATTGTTACTTACAACTATAAATTCTCCACAACAGCACCAAATTGCAGTACCACTATCTGGGTTTGTCATGCCTGTTTTACCACATTACAGCTTACTTTGTTCCCTCCATCTTTCCTTCTTGAAATAAATAGTGGTGTGTGAAAGTTTGAATTATAAATGCAATTAAATTCTCAATTTACAATGTGCTAATTAGGCATCAGTTTGTGTTGTATTAACAGCCGATTTGTCCTGACATGTTTGCTTTATTGGGAATTCAAAGGTGATAATAGAAAATTCTCAGGGCGGTGGTGTGTTTTCGACAATGACACTGCCCAGTTTTTCTTACATGATATCAAAGCCAGAATTACCTACATTTATTAAGAGCCTTATACTTGAGTGGCGGCATAAAGTCTTCAGTGTAACATAAAACAAGAAATTTGTGGAAAAAAAAGACCTTTGTGTCTATTTATAAAGCATTTTTATAAATTGTGAGTAAACACACAGGCTGGTTGTTTTTTCAGAAATACGTTTGGACCACAATGAACACTTATAATATAAACTCTCTCCCTCTTTCATTGTTTGTAAGCCAAAAAAACAAATCGGGTACAGGCCCTTTAAGACAGAAATGTAACAATGGACACTTCTAATATAAACTCTCTCCCTCTTTCATTGTTTGTAAGCCAAAAAAACAAATCGGGTACAGGTCCTTTAAGACAGAAATGTAACTTTTGAGTGAAATTTTCCTTTTTGTCTACTTGACAGGCCAGCAAGGGGAAAACCGTACAACTCTGGTCTTCTTCCTTGGTGGAGTAACGTATGCCGAAATAGCAGCCCTTCGTTTCCTCTCTCAGATGGAGGACAGTGGCATGGAGTACGTAATTGCCACAACGAAACTCATAAATGGCACAACCTGGGTTAAATCGCTCATGGACAAACCTGATTCCCAGACCCCTTAAGTCATACCTATTCTTTACTGGGCACGTCAAATGACCAACTAATCTAAAACACTCAATTCATGCCCATAATAGCTGATTGCTCTTCTGCTGTTTCTGTTTTTTGCAACACTGACTACAAATAACATCTTGTTACATTTTCCCTGGCAAATATACTTTTTATTAGTGTATTGCATTGTATATATTTTACGTGTCAATTGATGACCTGGCCCAACTCTACCTGTATGTATTGTATCCACATCACTTTGTTGCCAAATATATTAAATAAACCCTATTTTATTCTTGACTTCACTAAGTGGCGTAACATTGACCTTATTGTTCCATGTGGATTATTTTCTGACACAAGACACGACAATCACGATCACGACGAGGAGATGATGAAAGGCTGGGATGTGGGAGTGCATCTTTCAGTGGGGGGCCGGCTCTCTGAAGGAGCAATTAGCGCAGTAACAGGCCTCCTGATCAGCCGATAATGGGCCAGTGCTGTCTGGAGAGTCCAGCCCACAGCTGCCCATGATTTGACAGCGCAGGACACTGATTGAATTAGGAGGCCATTTGCTCCATGTTCCGGTAGAGGAGGACTGCGCGGCATGGAGGCTGTTTGATCCCACTTTCCAGTCAATACAACAGCAATGATCTACACTGTGGATACGAGGAGATCAGCTGAGTGCACTGAGATATTTTCCTAAACTCTGCAAACTGGTAAGCACTTGTTACTTTGTTTTTAAAAAAAAAAGTAACTTTGTTTTAAAATAGAATATTATGTCAAAGTTTATTGTGGCTTTGTTTCACCTTTTGTGCTTTTGTTGTTTCCAGGACAGTTTTTCTATCTTTATACTTACTGTACTGTTGATACATCTTCTGTTGGCTCCTCCTCTTCTGTGCTTACAGTCAGGGCAGTCCACAAAAACTCCTGGACTTCAGAGTTGACAGTACAGTGTATACTTTGAAGATTTTTGCCCATCTGCAATTAACAGGTAATTTTAAAGCTTTATCTGTTGTAATAATTTCAGTCTTTATATACTTTAGGTTTTAGTTTATTTAAGTAGCCTATATGTTTGTTTAAGGGTGAGATAAAAGGAGGATGTAGAATGCCTTAAACCACTCATTACATTTTGCAATAGATAACTTAAATGATGAACAAGACAGCAGATCAATACTGAACCCATTTAGTGCAATTTGCAAATAAATTATTAATGGAATAAGGTTTATTGTTTTTGAGAAACTCTTACTTTTCCCGTCACTGTATGTAAAATATTTATGCATGCCCTGCCATAAGGAAGGCATAAATATAGAAAAATATTAGCTAAACTAATCAAAATGTGTTACAGGATGGGCCGAGGTGACAACATGGGGCCACTATCCCATCCCAGAGTTGTGGACATGACAGCAAAACTCCCTTTTGAGGAGGAGCCACTGATAATTCGCTTCCTTCGGACATTTAAAGAAGTCTTAAAGTTCATTCTCTTCAGCTACACAGTGCTTTTTGGAGCATTACTTCTTGCACGATGGACAACTTATTTTATGGTGGGGAAGTAAAGACAGTTACCAAAATGAGTCTGTAATACTCTGAGCACAAAAATGTTGGACAGATCCACTGTAGATGTGATTCATCAACTGGTATAACATGCACAACAGTAATGGCAATTTCACTGTTTGTGGCTTATTTATCCAGCCATATGCTGTGATGTGAGTTTGTTTGAATTAATTTGAATTAGATTCAACTTTTTGTAGTGTATTTTGAGAAGCAAATGCATTATTGATGTTGTTGGCAACCATTTTTGTCATATACTGTCATGTGAAAACTGTAATTTCAGTCTGGCATCAAATATAGGTCGATAAAACATGAATGCAACATGTTGGAGTCCTGTAACAGTGTAATAAACATTTAGTATGTGCCATTATTTCCTCTTTCATTGTTGGCTAAATGGAAAATGATGCTGGTAAAAGGCAGGGAAACAATGAGGAAGCTTTGTGTGGACAAACCACTTTAGAGTATAATGTCCAAACAATTCATACTAAAATTGTTGGTTGTGTTAGTTGTGGAACTCTGCATCATCATAGCAAGCAGCAGCAGCAGTGTCTGGGCATCCCACCTGCTCCTCTGATTTGACGCTGCAGAACGCCGCCCGCGTTGCGCCATTTTGAAAGTAGGGAGAGTCCGTGCCGTGCAGAAGAAGGGAAATGTCAAAGAGGAGTCGCGCAAAGTCTAAAAAAAATTGTAGTTTGAGAATTAATTGAATTAAATGTGTTGAAAAGTAGTTCGGGTTAACTGGAAACATTGCCTGGATGCGTAAACATCTTACCGAGAGGATACTAACACTCCTTGCCTGGTTCCTGCCCTGCTCTTCGGTCAGAACCGCCCCGCGGACCACGGGACACGCGCTGGGCGAAACTTCTGCCACACTACCTCACTATGGCAGGTAAAATGTGAATAAAAGCCTTGATCCTGTCCCGACAGTGATATTAAAAAAGGCAATCCATTTTAAGTTGTGCATATGCTATTTCAACGCGGCAAATGCTAGTTAGCAAGCTAATAAAGCCACTTCCTATTAAAAGCTATTACACAATACACCCAAAGTTATAATTTTGCATACACAAACAAGAAATACATAACCAAAGTAAGATATATGACTATAGTTTTGAACATAAAAGACCGACATGAACCCAGTTTTCTTTATTATTGTGGTACATAGCACAATGCTAACTCGTGTAAAGTTGTTTTTGATGGTTTGTTTTGACCAAATGTGCTTTTTATTTCTGCAGAAGCAGATGATGAGAACAGCAGCATGGAGTGGTGCTTTTCTCAGGTTAAAGGGGCTATAGATGATGAGGTTGCTGAAGGTAAGTAAATACAGTGGGTCTAAACCTCCTTCAGAATGTCTGGATAACATCCTGTTCCTTTACACTTGAACAACCCACATACATGTTATGGCAAAATACTGCAGATCAAGTAATAATTTTAAAATGATTTTACATTTTTCTTTTTTTCCTTTTGCACAATATTATTCTGATCACTTTCTCAAGTATAAGGTTAATAATCATTAGAAGCATTTCCTGTACTATATATCTTTAGGTCTGGTCCATACAGATGAACAGAACAGGCTATTGCAGCCCATATTTTAAGATATTTTGGCACCACATTCATTTGAATTATGCTCAGCTAAGCACAAGAAATGCTGTCATTGCTTGGTGTTGTTTTGCTGTTATTTATTGGTTTTCCTATTAGTCTCTTCGTGTTTAGCTTTTTAGGCAGTCAGACGTCATTGCACAACGACTGGCACAGGGTAAAAAACATATAAATATGAGTTGTTGTTTTACAGCTGACATTATTTCAACTGTTGAGTTTAACTGCACTGGAGACCTGCTAGCCACAGGGGACAAAGGGGGCCGCATTGTTATTTTTCAGCAAGAGCCAGAGGTACATAAAATGTTGCATTATTTATTTAAAAGGTCTGTCCAACAACAGTTAATTTGACTATAATTATTTGATGTTGTTTAAGAGCAAGAATCAGCCACAGTGTCGTGGTGAGTACAATGTTTACAGCACCTTCCAGAGCCACGAGCCTGAATTTGACTACCTGAAAAGCCTTGAGATCGAAGAGAAGATCAACAAGATTCGCTGGTTGCCTCAGAAAAATGCTGCACATTTTCTTTTGTCGACCAATGGTGAGTTGTATCACGGTGTAATGACAATGATGCATATTATGAATATGGAAAACTTAAATGCATCACTGTGTCCTGTTTGTCTTAGACAAAACTATAAAGCTTTGGAAAGTTAGTGAACGTGGCAAAAGACCAGAGGGCTACAACTTAAAAGATGAGGATGGACGGTACAGAGATTTCTCCTCAATTACATCACTGCAGGTATGTTAATTTGACCATTTATTCTATTGAAATGAATACCATAGTTTATGGAAAAACAAAACTATACTATGTAAAAACTCAAGGAAATGCCTTTTGGTTAGAGCTGGCTGGTACAGTTATTGCACTGAAAACTATGCTCATACGTAACACTTTGCAAAGCCAGTTTGTTGTGTTTCTACACTGACTTGTGTAGTTCATGTTTTGTGTCTTTCATTGAACCATTCTGCTTAGGTGCCAGTATTCAAACCTATGGACTTGATGGTGGAGGCCAGCCCAAGACGAGTATTTGCCAATGCTCACACATATCATATCAACTCCATCTCAGTGAACAGCGACAATGAGACCTACCTGTCTGCAGATGATCTTCGCATTAACTTGTGGCACCAGGAGATCACAGATCAAAGCTTTAGTATCCTTTGCTATTCTCTGAAACTTTACAAACTATTCAGACAATGTGATGCTTCTTTCCAGCATGCTTTGTCTAAAGAAGAGGAAAACCTGCTTTCATTTTATATTTTATTCCCGATGGCTCCAGTAGATGGCACCCAATCATCAGATGATATGGACAACATTGTACAAATGGAAATGCGCTCTGATGTTAACCTTAACTTTTTATATTAAGATATCGTTGATATAAAGCCAACCAACATGGAAGATTTGACTGAGGTTATAACTGCAGCAGAGTTTCACCCTAACCAGTGCCAGACATTAGTGTATAGCTCCAGCAAAGGCACCATTCGTCTGTGTGACTTGAGAGCAGCAGCACTATGCGACCAACATGTCAAATGTGAGAGTTTTTCCTTGTTTTTTTTTTCTTGTCAATTGGTAATTGTTTAGCCTTCTTTCTTGTCTTTTTATATGTTAACATTTTCATGTGCTCTTTTCATTTAAGTATTTGAAGAACCAGAGGATCCAAACAGTCGCTCCTTTTTTTCTGAGATAATATCATCTATTGCTGATGTCAAGTTCAGTCACAGTGGCCGCTACATGATGACGCGAGACTATTTAACTGTTAAAATCTGGGATATCAACATGGAGGCGCAGCCCATTGAAACATATCAAGTATGTAAAGACAACTGTTAAAGCCCAACTATAACACACTTCAAATCTTCTCACTAAAACATCATTTTTTTGACAGGTGAATGAATATCTCCGGAGTAAGCTGTGTTCCCTTTACGAAAATGACTGCATTTTTGACAAGTTTGAATGCTGTTGGAGTGGCAATGATAGGTAAAACTATTTCAAAATTCAAATATTGAAATGATAAGAATTTGAAGTTTGATTTTCTGAGGCAAGAAACTATTGTGATACATGATCATATACAGTATAAAGCTTTTATACTTCCTAAACTGTACCCAAAAGCATGAAAATCACTTTAATACCTTGTGCTTTTACAACTTAACCTTATATTTCACAACTTAGAATAATATTGAATAATAATATGAAGCACAAGGAAATGTAATTTTCTACAGAAACATTTTTAGTTAATACAAAATAATGTTCAGCGACTGTTAAATTCCATAAGACTTTTCTCCTTGCTAAATATTTAAGGATGATGAGATAATGCTTTAATATCTTGAACCTACTTTTAAAAGTGTAAAAGCTCTGCTGCTAACTCTGCTTTTGTCATTTATCGACAGTGTGGTGATGACTGGTTCCTACAACAACTTCTTCCGGATGTTCGACAGAGGCTGCAGACACGACATGACTCTCGAGGCTTCCAGAGAAAACTGCAAACCACAGTCTATGCTGAAGTCTCGCAGAGTGACCACAGGTGGGAAACGCAAGAAGGATGAGATCAGTGTCGACAGTCTGGATTTCAACAAGAAGATCTTGCATACAGCCTGGCATCCGCTGGATAACATTATCGCTGTGGCCACAACTAACAATTTGTTCATTTTTCAGGACAAATTAAACCAGCAGTTAACTAATTAATTCCCCCATTCTGTGATAATCAGTGTTTTTTTTTTTTTGTTGCTAAAAACTCCTCTCTGGATTCACAATCTGATTTTAATTTTGAACATCATTACTTGGGCAGTGGTCTAATAATATTTTGAAATCATGGTCAAAGCTCTATTGGGATTTAAAGTTATTTTAAATTCATAATAAAATATTTAGCTGCTGTCATTCATTACACTCCAAGCCAAAGGAAAATCTGTAATACATGTACTATGCCTGGTGCCATTCTCACACACTATTTGTATGTCATGGGTGAGAGACACCACTCAATTTGTTTAAATATTAACCTTGTTTTATAGGTGAACATAAACACACTCGGCACTTGCCAACTTCATTTTTTATACAAGGTATACCTGTACAATGATTGATAATGGGACAATTGCACTGTTTAAGATAAAAAAAATGTCACTCAACATTTTCACATGTCCCTAAACTTGTGGTTCTTTGTGGATTGTAACACAGTGAAATTACATCTGATCATTGGATTGTTGTAGTAGCCACAGATTCTCTGCATGTCCTTTACATGTAGTAGAATTTTCAGTAAAGATGATTAAATCGAATTGTAAAGAGAAACTGGTCCAATACTTCATTTATTGGAGAGAAATTGCAGCATAATTGAATAACTGAATTTGGGTTTAACAGAAAATTCAACTAGTGACAAAAAGAGAGCCTGTAGAGTGGGCTTTTCTTCAGCTCTGTATCTTGACCAAAAACCTTGCTCCAGATCTGGAGATGGGTCCCTGGGTGCTGTACTATTGTGGCGCTGTACTTCTTAAACAATAGCTAATGGAAAAGGTGGAGGACAAATTTCCCTTTGGGGACAACAACGTCTTCAATAAACAATACAGTAAACCATTCTCATTAATGGCAATTGGACACTATTCTGTTCAATTGTGCTCATGGCAAACTAGTTGATCCCTAATGTGTAAAATCACCTTTAAAAATCTCAGGCTAAAGAAAGTAAGTGGCTTACTACTTCTGAAGTCCTGCACTCTTGTGCTTCTCCCACACATACAGCTGTTATTGTTTCTTCTTGATTGTTTGGTACTGTATCTGATAAAATTTCTTATTTTTGTATTTAGGCCATAGGGTTACAGTCAGATCACTGTACTAGTATTAAGTTACTGTATCAAGAGGACTTTGTATAACTGTAATTGTGATTTTGCCATCTTCTTGCACAAATCTCATGTATCAAATGTCCAAAGAAATATTTAAAGTGTCTGTGCTTACATGGTCATAAGCACTAGTTATTCTAGTAATAATGCTTGCTCTTAATGGCATGTCTCGAAGGTTTGAAAGTCCTTTGTTTCTTGTGCTCTACGATGCTTTTTAAGAACTAGTTGACCTCCAAAGCACATTGTAATCGCAGGTATCATTTTCAATATGTAGCTCTGAAAGGTGACATCAATTACCATAGTGAGTGGGGAAAATTCTTTTATTGCTGTGATATACAGTAAATTTTGAATGTACAGGTATTTACAGAAAAGGCATATGTTTAAGAATGATGGATATGGTTATACAGAAAAGGAAGGAAAAAGGCATACTATTATGCTTTAATACTCTTGCTGTATTGAACACGATAAAGCACACATTTAAAATATGAATATGTATTTAACCTTTAAATTGTGACTTGTTCATTCATTACACTTAAAACCACTACACTGACTGTACAGTAAACTTGCCGTAAAGCCTTATTTATTTTTCATTTGATAAGTGGTGTCTCCTAGTATGGGGGGAAATATTGTAATGTCATTGCAAATACACTTTTTTTCATGCCGCAGTCACATGATTTTTTTTGGCCTTTGTTTTCATATTTTTTTTATATAATTTGTTCTTCCTTCACTATAATTTCAATAAGGGAGGGGTCATTGTGCTATGTAGCAAATTTAAAAATTGGTTTTAAAATATTACTAATCCAAATTTGTTTTGTGCTGTCTATATTATGATCTGGAAAGATAATCATTTTTTTTTATTTGCTCAGGGGATTAGGGTACTGTTTTACTGTGATTTCCACAATAATAAAAGCATATATAAAAATAAAAAAACACTTGTCATATCTTAAATTTGGAAGAAATCAACACAAGGTGTGTACAAAGCTGCCTGCTTTTATTTTATTTTTTTCTTCAGGAAAAAAGTAAGAAAAGTAAGAAAATTATTCCGATTCATGTTAATTATCCCAGGCAGGTCGGTCCAGTCCTCGCCTGGCCCCGTCTGACTCAGGACTCAGGTCGGACTGCGCATGCGCACATCGGAGCTCGACTGCGTGTCATGTTAATGAATACAAAAACTGGGTAGTCAACATGTCCACCGCTGCTGCTCAACAAAACAATAACGGAGAGCCTGCGCTTCAAGGTAAGTAACACTACTATTTTCGTGTATTTTACACGGTTTGGGTTAGACATATTGTCCCTTTAGTTTCTTTTCAACAATCGATGTGTTTTTAAAGCATTTTATTGTACAAGTTCGGGTTTGGAATTTCCTATTCGCCAGCCAGGGGGACGTGCTGATGTTGTCGACGTAAATGCGCATTGACCAATGGACTATTGCAACAAGTTTGATTGATGGGATATTTAACCAATCATAAATTAGATCGGGCTCTGGGTGGGTCTTATCCAAAATGAAAACAAGTTTGTGAGAAAAGCGAGCTAAACGTCGTTGCAATCATTTAATGTTACTACTGTTTTTCAGATATAAAAGTATTTACACCCAATTGTGCATATCGTCACTTTACGCGCCATTTTAACAGAATATAGTCAAAACACGTGCTTGCTGCGATGACAAACAATGGTCAGAAACCTATCACATGCGTACTAGGCTATATTTTATATAATAATTGTCATAGTTTACTACTGATATAGATGCACATAGCCTTTTCCCCGGCGATAGGTTGGTAGGAGTAGCACGGGTATTGTTTGTCCGTGTAACAGCGACATGTCTGGCAGCTGCCTTGACACAGTTATGCAACATCTCTCATGTGATAAGCTGCATCATGGAAAGGGATTGTGTGCATTCGCTCATCCCTTTATGAAATACCTGCCTTACATAAATTACAACATATTTTTACACTAGCGCTTGAAAGTAGCATTTTGTGCATGCCTGTATCCTGTTCTTACATAAAGATTACATAAACCCCATCCAGACTGGGAATGATGTGCAAGCTGTTTGTAGGGCAGTGGCACAAAGACGGATGTTTTCGTTTCACAGTCAATTCCATTTCAATAAATAGAAATGTAGGTTATTTGTGTGTGTTTTACAAAGGGGGATATATTTATTGTTAGATTGTTACTCCTAGAGCAGTGGCTTTAAAACTTTTCACATCAAGTAGGCCTACAACCTCATTAAAAATTGACCTTCGAAGTACCAACAGTCCTAGATCTTGATAAAATCAGGGATAAACTGGGTCTGAAATAGATATTGGACGAAATTATCTCTACACTAGGTCTAAAGTCTACTTTTAGATGACCCTGAGTACCATCTGAAGAAGCCCAAGTACCACCTACACATGTACCTCAGTTCGAGAAACACTCGGAGGACTGATTCTCTTTTCTCTCTTTCAACCTTCTGTGCCAAGGCTCATGGGTAGAGCTGGAGCTGAATGGGAACACCGGAACACACAGTCCTCAAAATAACCTTTTGCTGCCACCTGCTTCAGACCAAATAAATGCAAATGCTGGTGTGAGTTTGGGAGTGCTGCCAGAAAATGATGAGTCTCTAATAGGAGGGCTAGAGCATGTGCCCTCATCGTCATCTATCCACAACGGAGATATGGAGAAGATACTTCTTGACGCTCAACATGAATCAAGTCCAAGTAACTCCTCCTGTCAAAGGTAATACTGTTCTGACATAGAATTACTTGACTTTGTATGTGTTACTCTCAATTTTGATTGTTTTTTCCCTCATATTGTACAGTCCTCATAGGCCACCAAGTCCAGAACAAGACGAAGGACAGATTATGTTTGACGTAGAAATGTCCAGTCCAGCAGAAAACCAGGTAAGAAATAAAGTGTGAATCACTATTCTATGATTACAATCTCTAGGGCTGCACTATAAATTTCCAAAATATGATTAGTGCAATATGACCCAGTATCCATTTTGCAAATTCATTGAACACAGCCTTAAGTCAACGTTTTAGTCTTGTTTTGATCCTGTATTGTTTTAATACAATTGAATGAAAAAACAAAACAAATATTCTTACAATATTTGATTCAGGTTAATGGAACACATTGTGTTGAGATGTTTTCGTAAACATGGGTGATAATAATGTCTAGGGCTGTTGAGTACCGTTAAACAAAAAATAATAATGAAGGTACTACCGGTATCGAAAAATAAATTGGTACCGAAAACAGGTATTGGAAAAATATTTTTCTTTAGAAAGCAAATTTCTCTGCCTGGTGGGTCTTGAAACGGCAGTAAAGAAAGTGACTTAGGTGTTTCAGCTCAAATAAATGATAAAAACACTCAAAGAAACACTATTGTATTGAATAAATTACCATTTATTGTTCTGTTTTATGGTTCTACACAACGTATAAATGACTTAATTTGAGAATATTAGTCTTGTTTAGAGCA
>OMNZ01050681.1:10111-24424 GCA_900303255.1 Lesueurigobius sanzi
TCCGCTACTTCTTCTTCCTCCTTCTTCCTCCTTCTTCTTCTTCCTCCTTCTTCTTCCTTCTTCTTTTTTCTCCTTCTTCTTCCTCCTTCTTCTTCCTTCTTCTTCTTCTTTCTTCTTCTTCTTCTTCTTCTTCTTCTTCCTCTTCTTCTTCCTCTTCCTCTTCTTCTTCCTCTTCCTTTTCCTCTTCCTCCTTCTTCTTGTTCTCTCTCGATCATGGTTGTTTAAAGCTGTTCCATTGCGGGCCACAAATAAAAGTGTACAGTATACAACAGGCAACAGACGCTCAGCTTAGTGCTTTTAGCAAAGATTTTAATCATATAACCACATTATTATTTGTGGTTAATGCCTTATATGCCCTGGCTATACCTGATTTTTTTCAGTTTCAAACATTTATTGTCCTAAAAGAACAACAACAACAATGTCCTGAGACTGGGCTTCACACATTATGCTACAGTGATAGTGATTATAATTACAATTAGGAGTGGGTAAATAATGAAAACAATCTCCTGTCAAACCCAAGAGTTGGCAAGGGGCTCCCCAATTGCAAGTCCTGCAGCAAAACCTGTGGCAGCAACAGCATGTGCTAAGTAGTTTTTCTTTCAATCATTTTTAACATTCAAATTCTTTATAGGGATAAGTTTATTAGCACATGTGACAACTTTTTAGTAACGTTTTCAGGGTCACTCTATTTGCTGATCTCAACAAGACAATCAGAGTCTTGCAGGATTTACGTGGACCAATGAGAAAAGCTTCCTTGTGTAATAGGAACGAGGAAGGACTTTCAGATCCAATCAGGAGATCATTTACTTTTAAAATGTCTCCTCATTTTGCAAACTTACAGATATCACTTTAATCAGAAGAATTTATGTAAAATAATAATATGTAAAATAACTTTTTAGTTCCTTATCCTGTGACTTGTGTGTGATGTAGCGACTGTAATGGAGCTCCTTCTGATTTCATGTGATCAAAGAGTAACATATTGAGATGTCTTTTTGAAGTGCGTTTCTGCGTCGCTGACTCTTACACTTGAACTGACATGTATCAGCCTCATGAGCCAAACTCTGATCAAAGGTTGCAGCTGGCAGCGGGGGCTGTGATTTTTTCCACTCCCCAAGACGGCAATGATGATGAAAACAAAAGGATAGTTTAAAAAGTGAATGTTTTGTTTTCGTCATAGGTGCGCAGATGGATGCGGAACCCTAAAGTGAGTGTGGAGAAGGCCCAAGGCAAAGGCCTGCTGTACTCCTGTCCCAAGTGTCCCCTGTCAGACGAGCTGTGGTATACCCACTTCCCCTCCCCGTACGGGTGCTGCCACAGCTCCGGTCTGCAAGGTGGTCTCTACTACCAACCTGAGCCCACCTGCCACTGCCCCAGCAGCACCCAGACCAGCACGGACAAGAGTAAGGGCTGTAAGGTAAGGGCCACTCATGAACCAGCTTGTTTCAGATCTTTGCTTATCCTGACATCAACTTCATTTGCATAACATTTCACAACAGATGCCTTTGTTGGCCGCATTAGGCCTTTAGCCATTTGATTCATTTCAAGCATGAAGTTACACAGGTTCTATTAGACCAAAAATAGTTTTAGTCTTTCAATACAGTTCTAATTCAGGGTTGTGAACATACTGTACACAGTACAACTTGGTAACAAAGGAGGAAAAGGAATCATTGAGAATGTATTCAATAACTTTTCAAAACAATTAACGACTTGAAAAAGAAGATTACTGAACCTATATTTCCACTGAACCAAAGAAGCAATGATAAATATGTTCAAAGTCAGTTACATAAGGAATCATAGCACATAATGCAGGTGCGTCCAAACCTTTTTCATCGAGGGCTCCATATTGAAGTGTAGACAGCATGGAGGGCCACAGATCGAGGGCCAGTGCAGTCAAAAATGAATTAAAGTGCAGTCAAAAGTTAATTTGAGAGAAGTTTAAACCTCCCCCCACACCTGGAACCTTAATGCAAGCTCTGTCCCAAAATAATAAATGAATTGCTAAACTGCTAAAATATCATCTCTGGTAATGTGTTGTAATTCAACAAGAAGCTAGTGGGCCACCGAGATTGGGCACCCCTGACATAATGTTTACATACCTGAATGCTTAACAAAGTGCCAAAAATGTGAATCAATTACACACACAAAAAATAACTTTTCCAGCTCTTGCGTGGCACACTAAATATTATTTCCACTGCCCATGTTTTCTTGGTTATGTAACTGCTGTAATGAGTTCCTCTGTGCTGCATATCAATCACTGTCTCAATCATCTGCCAGTGTGCAGCCAGCAGCAGGCGCACAGAGGGCCAGTGAGTCATCCCTATCTACGGTCTACCACCACTACTGTTCATACAACTGCGCTACTACAACTGCTTCATTTTTGCAAAACAACCTTCAACTCTTTTTTTAGCAGTAGCTGTGTTTCCAACGTGTTTTCACTGGTTACATCTGTGAGCAACAACAAAGTTCTGCCTCTGGTTGCTCATGCAGACGTATAGCTGACCTCATCATAAGAGTTAACTGTTGTTGCGTGTTGCTGTCTCCGTAGACCACCCAATCATTGTCCAAAACATCTTTCTAATCCATTGGACTGCGTTAAAAGCCGCCTTTACTGCAACTTTTCCAGAGGGGTTCATTTCGGCCCCATTTTCTTTCTCGCTCCATCTCTCCATCAATTCCACCTTGTGCCCTTGCAGCCGATAGATCTGTCACCAGTGTCTCAGCGGAGATAACCAGTGTGTGTGTGTGTGCATGTGTGTGTGTGTGTGTGTGTGTGTGCGTGCGTGTGAAAGCAAAATTAATGGCTATTGGGGAGAGGTGGGAGCGGGCAGAGGAGGGGGCTTGGCTGTGACTCATAGCTACTTCTCCCTCCAGACCAGTGTAATAATTGCGTGTGCATGTGTGTGCATACGAGAGACCACAAAGTCAATGGAAGTCAATGATTGACCGCGTGCTACATGTACGGGCTCTCGACCTAAATATGGACAGGGCATTTTCTGTTTGCGCCAAGTCGCCAAATACCTCAAACACACATATACGTCATGTTCTTTTCACTCTACTGTGTGTACTATGCCTCCGTACAACTTGTCCAAACATTTTACGAGTGAGGCCATTCAAGTGAACTTACAGCTGCTTAAGTGAAACATCATGTTTAAATGTAATGTAGTAGTTGTTGAACAATTTAACTGTGCTCCCCCTCGCAAAATACACACAAAATACATACTTGATATTCTACTTCCTTACAACTCACAAAACTTTACAGACAGTTGGTTCATACTCCTATTGTGACACCTAAAGAGCTTTTCATTTTTTAAATTTATTTAAAAGCCATAGTCCTATGAGATTTCGGAATTAGATTTTTAGTCCCAATGGACCCTATGGAGCACCATAGTCCCGCCCTTATCCGGGCTCTTTCTGGTTCCAGGAAGTAAAAATCCCATTCAAAATCTTCATAGACTTTTCGAAAAATTTACATTGTAAGAGTTTAAAAGCACGATGGAGGCTAATCCGCTACATGCTAACTGTAGTGCAGATATTATACAAGCAAGAAAATACCAAACACTTGAAAACACAGCGTTTTGGATGCAACTTTCATTTATTATTGTGTGTTTTATGCCCATAAATCACCACGTAGCTGATTAGCTGCAATGGATTGTACATGTTTATAGTGGTAAAGGAAGAGGAAACCTACAGTTGTGCTCAGAAGTTTACATCCCCTGGCAGAATGTAAACTTATGCATTTCATAGAATATGAATAATAACACAGATACCTTTATTTCACTCATGGTTACACCGCAAAAACTCATATCTTAGTAAGTTAAGTGATCTAGAAATTAGCAAAATCTTCTTGAAATAAGTACATTTGTTCTCAGTTTCAGAAACTAATTTCAAGATACTTGTCCATGGGGCAAGTGTTTTACACTTGAAATAGGCAAAACACCGATAAAAAAAATCTTATTTCAAGTTTTTTCTTAAGTGTAAAAGACCCGTGGACAAGCATCTTGAAATCAGTTTCTCAAACCAAAGACAAATGTATTTATTTCAAGAAAATTTTACTAATTTCTAGATCACTTAACTTACTAAGATATGACTTTTTGCAGTGTTTTTTTTTTTGTTTACACTTTTCAACTAGAAACTAGCCAAATGTCCCTGATCAAAAGTTTACATATTGTGGATCTTGAAACAAACATCAATTTTGTCAGAGAGTCCTGTATTTCAGCTGAAGTTAGTTTTTCTTTGCTCCAGAACAATTTTCCTGCAGTTGTTGAAGGTCATGTAAACATTGTGGAGTGGAAAAAAGCCACCGTGCTCCTGTGAAACCAGCGATTGATTTGAGGGAAGTGTCATTCTCTTGCACAACACATTTTATTTATGTTAATATAATTGTCAAAAATAGGCTTAGGACGGGTTGTGAAAGCAGAAGTGGCATTGTGCTGCTCTAAAATGTTTGAAGCAAGACTCAGCCCGACTAAGTGAACCCTGTCCGAGGCTGTCTAACAAGTGTCATGACTTATGGCAGAAGGCAGTCGCTGTGAGGCAGAAGTCACATTGTGGAGGCGTGGGACACGAGTGAAGGGGACCCAGGCAGTGACAGACAGTGTAATATTCAGAGCGCTCAGACACAGGGGACAGCTCCGGGACGTTCGTCACGGTCCAACATGCTCCTTTTGATCCCTTTGCTCCCGGAGTGAATGAGGTGTTTTGCGTCGCCTTAAATGTCCCAAAATGTTGAACCTTTTTCTTTTCGGATTTCATGCATCGTGAACAGTGACAACCTGGCCTTCCAATGGTTACTTTGTGTTGTTTGAAATGCCGTTGTGTGAGGTTCAATATCACTTTCATTATCAAGACGCCACTCAAAAATATCCATGTTGCAAAAGACTGAATGTGGTTCCTGATCTTTCAACATCAGTAACTTCAGCCTCTCAGAAAGAGATTAGTTTAAGCAAGTTGACACATGATTTTGTATTCATTCACATCACATGACTTTTTGGCTTATTTGGTGACAAAGACTTCCCTCTCCAGACACTTCCTCCTCTCTTCTTCTCTTTCTCACGATTGTAATACATGTTCCTTTGTGGGCCACAAATAAAAGAGTAGACAGCAGGCAACCGACACTCAGCTGGGTGCATTTAGCAAAGATTGTAATCATGTAACCACTATTATTTGGGATTAATGCCTTACGTGCCCGATAACTGAATTCAATTAAATGTTGCGGTCCAAGCACAATCCTAACCTTCCTCACACATTTGTAAAATCCCATTTCTTCACAGAGATGAGTTTATGAGCAAATTTCACAACTAGCGGGGTCATTTTTTCGGGTAATAGTCACAGAAATGCAAGAAAAGTAGCTTGCAAACTCATTTACAATTTACAAAAATGCTTAAAATTTAGATGCACAGTATTATTCCCACAAATGTGTAAATTTACAATTTATCAAAGGAGGACGAAGCAAATTTAATACCAGTACTTGGGTAAAAATCAGGTATAGTGCCTTAATGAAAGTAATGAACTCATGCAGGAAGTCATCATGAATTATACATTAATTCATGTAGCCTTATTATAAAGAATTACAGTTGTTGTTTTTTCCCCACAAACCACCACATATTCAATATACTGAAGGAGGACAAAGGAAATTGTATTTCACTACTAAAAATACAGGCCAGGGCCTTTATTACAGCTCTGTATCACACTAAAGTGTTAGTTATTGAGGTTATAATCATGTTGAATTATTAAACTTACAGTAAGGGCCTTTAGACATGGGTCTGAAGGACACATATGGGCCCCGGGCCGCACTTCAGACACCCCTGTAGACATTACAGACAATAGGCCTCATTCATGAAACAAACTTACTCACAAATTTGTTCTTAGCTGAAAGCGTTCTTCTGGAAGAACAAATCCTAAGAACAGTCAGGAGGACTGGGGTGTTCTTAGTGTCACGTTCATGAATTTGGGGCATCTCTCAAGAGTTTTGTCTTCTTAAGAACGCTTCGTGAATCAGACCTAAGTTTTTCTTAAAGTTGTACTTAAGAACTTTTTCTTATGAAAATGTTCATGAATGAGGCCCATTGCCCGTCAGTAAGTTTGCCCTTGTTATTTGACCAATTGTTCAACCAGTCGCAGTTATTTATAAGGAGTACATCAAGCAAGAGGTTTCATCCCAGTCTAGTACATGTTTTGAATTGTATATAAATCGATAGTTTTGTAAGAAAATAAGTACATTACATTAGATGCCTAGTACGTAAAAATATGAAATATTAATTAGTATTCTGCTTCATCCACTTAGCACTTTATGAGCTCCGTGACATCTCCGTTACCTTCTTATTAACAATCTCAGTGCGGCCTTTTCCTAATTAAAAAGCGCTCGCTCTGTTAAATATGCATGTTGCTTGGTTTAGCCTTGACCCAGTGATTTACATAGCCCTCACACTTCCAATGACTTCAAGGCTAAATATAGTGCATGCTTTATGGCCCTGATGTTATATGGTTATACACCAGCGCACTGCCGTTTTACAACTTCAGAATTCCTCCAAAGCTGATTACACCCCATAAAATAATGAGACGAGGCGGAGGGGTTCGAGGTAATGAGGGTGAGACGCAGGTGATTGAGGATGGAATAAACAATTACTGATGAGGGGGAAGCAATCAGGGGAGCGGTGGGACATAAAGGGGCGGGCAGTGAGGTGAGGGGAGCGCAGAGGACGTTTTTATTAGACGTCGGAGGATGAGGTGAGAGAGACGCTGCCCTATTGCCCCGCGCACAAATCAAACCCCCCCCCCCTCGATAAGAACGTCCTGTACTGTCCCGTTCTGCGCACTCCCTCACGAGCACGAGCTTCTTCGGTAATCTCTTACATCAGACTTGTGCCTTTCTGAAAAACAAGACGTCACACAAAATACATCTTCCTGTAGTTATATCTCAGATTTAAATATCTTTCTTGAAGAGTATTTTTGATACAATTGCTCGGATGGTCAAAAAGTACATGCTATTGAACTGAGCAGTGTGTTGTGAATAACTGCATTCCTGTTCAGACTTCATTTCACTGCTAATTTCAATCCGTAGTCCAAAAAATGAATACACAAAGGACAGGCCAAATGTAGAGGATGTATTTCCCATGTAATGTTGTATCCTCATCAAAAACAACATTGTGTTTTGAGCCATGTTAGAGTCATCTTTGAATCTTCCATGGCAACTATTTTAGGTGCTATGGCGTCTGATTTGATTGATTTATTTACTTTGGTCATTTGATTACAGTTACAAAACAAAACAATATCACATACTTTACATAACTTAGACCGAAAAGGCATAGGCTGAAGCATAAGCTTAAGTTGCCTGCCTTTACAACAACACACAGCCTTGTTACTATCCAGCTTTTGTCATGGAAAATACAAAAGAAAAGATTATTATTGTAATTTTTATTATTAACTACTTGGAGTTGGACAAGTCTTCTTATACAATGCTCCAACAATTTTCTCCAAGCTCCTCCCACGGCCCTCAGTAACCAGAAAGCACTTCCAGCCCACCCAAAAACACCACAAAACTACACACTGCAGCAGAGGTTTGTTTTGATGGGGAACGAGGAGAGGAGGGCCTTAAAGGGACGGTCAGTTTTCAGCGCATGTTGATTCGGAAGATACGGCAAGGGAAACTTTGAATAAGCCATTTACAACAAAATAGGATAGTGATTAGTTCTTTTTAAGCCTAATAGAGCTACTTAATGTCCCTATGCCTGACGTTTCACTTGGTTTGCTTTCATCGTTTCTAAAGTTTAAATTGTTCATTCCTAAAATTTTCGAACACATTTCTATGTCTTTATAAGCACTTCTCACAACATCCAGGGTCACTTTTCTTGATCACTGCCACAATAATGCTAACAACTTGCCTGCTAGTTCTGGTTCCGGTTATCAGCGTAGCATAGCATTAGCACAGCCTACTTACCCTCGTCGTTGTGGATGTAACTCCATACATAAATAGACAAGCGAGTCAACTCTCCTGTGGACGTTGTGGATGGTTATTTTCCGGAGGTCCAGGAGGCTCAAAGTTGTGTGTTTCGACAACTACGCGGGTAAGTAGGCTATGCTAATGGTATGCTACTCTGATCATGGAACCGGAAATGAAGGTGGCGATCGTGGAGCTAGCGCGAGCTTGAGTCGAGTGTTATGCACAGAGTCAATTTAACAAAGGAGGGAAAAAAATCAATTTGATTCCACTGCCGAAGAAAGAAATAAAGAAAAATAAACACAGACCTCCACCAAGGCCTTAGCTCCAACAGAACCTTCAACATTGCACATTGAGAGGCAAATGAATGAATAACAATTGAAACTTGGACTCATTTTGCTGCTGTTGCCGGGATGAAACGCTAACTGCCATGCTCTTGCTGCTATGTTAAGACATCACACGCATAACCCCTTTATTGACAGACAAAAACGTTTTTAATCTTTCCAGATGAAAAGGCTTTACAATCCTCAAAGCAAAAGTTGAGGAAAAGCCCAAAGTACTAAACAACAGTAACTCCGCTATCATTAGCATATAGCCTCCTTTGTGTCAGACCCAAATCAGCTGATGTTTCGGACTTTTGCCCTGGGAAAACACCTGACGCTCCTTGTTCCACTGTTGACTCTTTGAAAAAGCACTGGAGCGGGAGACTGCGGAGGACAGAGGGGGGAACAGGATGTGAAGCAATGAGTGAAGAAGTCCTCGAGAAAGACGAGGGGAGTGGAGCATGAAGATGAGTGATTGTGACCAAGAGGTAGAGCCAGCGCCTGAGCTCCTCCGCTGATTACATCTCGGGGGGGAAAAAAAAGAAGCTTAATCTGAAGAAATTCACTTTGTTGCAGAGAGTCTTACGTCATAAAGTCAGCGCCGGACTCTCATCCAGTTAATGGTTAGAGTGGTGTCAGGTAAATCAAAAGCTTAATTATATTGCGTCGCTCTCTTTAAGCAGGTGATAGGCCTCTGTCAGCAGAGAAGGCCAGGATGAGTAACAGATTTACTTCATGACTATGAAAGTCTGTAACAGTCATGATTCAAAAGGCAAAATAGATCAGATCACAGAGGACAGTCAGTACCATTAATAGTGAGCATAAATTGTAAATGTTTAGCTCTAAAAGTTCAAAAAACACAGTTAAACTAATTTACCTTTTTGGTCAATAATACCACACACTTGAAAGGTGTCAAACTACAACACTTGTGGCTAGAAACCAATTTATATTTCATTATGTTAGACTTATACAGTTGTGGCCAAAATTTGTCAGGGTACGTAAACTTATGCACTTCATAGAATATGAACAAAAACCTTTATTTCACTCATGGTTAGTGGTTGTGTGAAGCCATTTATTCACACTTTTCAACTAGAAACTAGCCAAATGTCCCTGTCCAATTTTGTCAGAGAGTCCTGTATTTCAGCTGAAGTGAGTTTTTCTTTGCTCCTGAACAATTTTCCTGGCAGTTGTTGAAGGTCATGTAAACGTTAGATCAGGGACATTTAAGTAGTTTCTGTTTCATTATGATTTCAAAAGAGTAAAACTTCTTTTGCAATAAATGGCTTTGCACAACCACTGATCATGAGAGGAAAAAAACATGTTTGCGTTATCATTCATATTGTATGAAAAATGGCCAAAAGATTTAAAGGGTATGTAAACAACAACTGTAGCTAATAAGAGGTGGAAATTCTTAATCTCTTTTTAGCTGTATTTTGCGGAAACGAAACTGTTATAGCAAGTTTCCAGTCGACATTTGTTTACATTAGCGACAGCAAGACTGTTACGCAACTATTTTAGCCAATTTTAAATGTAATAAGCCAATTACATAATATAGACAAATTACATAACAAACATGTAGCTATTCTGAGCAGTCAGAATAGCTGTAATAGTTAAGATATTTTCTTTCCCTGTTGTCTGCAATAGCAGCATATGACACTCCCAGCTGTGCAGATTCAAGATGTGGGAGGGGTAATATTAAAATAATAAAAAACTTAAATGCCAATGGTAGGCTTTGCCATTCATCAAATCTACTGGAGCTGACAACAAAGCACATATTTTTGTCCAAGTATGTCCAAAGTATTTTAGCAATATGTTACAAAATCATTTAAAAATTGGACATTATTACATTATTGGTTCTTGAAAGGGTTAATAATTGCTTTAATAGGAAGCAAAGTGTGAGACTGCTGATCGATTATGTAACATTATATAACCACGCTGAGTTGAAAGTAAACCATATACAGTTTGGAGCATTAGGATAAAGATTTGAGTGCGTGGCAAAGGCAGTATAGAGGCTCACAATGTGCCTGACTCAAAAAACCAAAACATCACATTTACTCATCAGTGAAGTAATGAACATGACCTTATTCTTTATTATTCCTATTGTATGAACAAACTGTGTTAAACCACAAAGTCCTATATAGGCAGCTTTTCTTTGTAGCAGTAAGCAGCTGAGTTGTGAACATTGACCCTTGATGTAAGCTTATCTGTAAGACTCCGGAGTTACTGTTTCTCAGAAGCAGGAGGTCACTGGACGACGGTTCACGGCTCCGAGACTCATAAACTAATGGCTTCTCTCGACCTTAAGCTGGCGCAGACTGGGCGATTTAGAGCAGTAAAGTCATTCAAGTCAGAGGCTGACTCATCGAATCGAGGAGAAATTTAGCCCATTTACGTAAAGTGCAATGAATTACCAAATTAAAATAAAACGAAATAATTGATGCCATCCCAAATCATGTCAAATACAATTTTGCACTTTGCCACACACTCTACACAAATACATACAAAAATAATACATCATTTATTATTATTTTTTGCCTGTTCCTTTTACATATTGTTAATTACATATTCTACCAATCCCCCCTCCATTGTCCTGGTTTAATGCCTTTAGTGCCTCAATAGACTTCCAAAAAAGTTGGTATGGTGTTTAGTTGTTCTTTAAACCCCGCTACTTTTTTGAGTTTACAGTGAGCTGTTGTCCTCCGAGTTACATAATTGCAAGAGAAATGATCCAACATTCATACTAGCAGAAAAATGTATGTATAAATATTTTATAAACCAACAAACCAAAGTTAAGTTTAGCTTATGAGACACAAACACCAAATTTAAATGGTTAGCTCTGTTAAACGCTAATCAGTGATACAAGACGGTGTTCACTGATTAAATAAAGTTCTTCACTTTCCGACATAAAAAGCATGTGAACACAAACCAACTGGGAATGACGACGTAAACAAGCAAGCTCCCCAGTCCACATGAACTTGTCCCAAGAGAAACAATGTCTGTGATGCCAGACTCCTAACGCTCCTAATGACCCACTATCCTCCCACAATGTATCAAAATATAACATTGGGAAGAGGAACTAATGTTTTTTCAACCTCATGTTTGGCTGACTGTAGTCAAAACAATGCAGCTTGATGGTCATGGAGATGGCTGGTGATGTCGAAAGTAAAATACGAAATACGAGCGATAGTTTTTTTTGGTTTTACCAGGAAAGTCCCACTGAGATTAAGAACAAGGGAGTCCTGAAAAAGAGGGAGTCATGGTAAAGACTGTTTTGTGTATACTGAAATGATACTACTATACTGAAAGGAGATCGTGTCCTAAACGTTTTCAGCATGAAGTCAAATCATGTCATCGATTGATCATGATCGTTTTGGGTGAGGAGAAAGCACTGAATTGTCCCTTTCTTAGACCTGCCCTGACTCAACTCACAGATTACAAGACATCACTTCAGATCTGGTGTCCCTATGAAATGCCTTACTGTCAGAAAGGAGCTTAATCTCATACTGGAATTAAGGAGCTCAAACCTCTAAGTCCAATTATATTTCGCACAAAGGGAGACAGAGTGCGCGGAGTCCAAATCCTCTCTTTAGTTTAATGGCCTGTCGTGCGCGCTGTATCCCGCGGCGTGCTATCTTAGCTCTGCGGACGGACCGGGGAGTGAGTTACAATGTAGAGGCTCTCTTGGTATTCGGAGGCCCGCGCTGACTAATGCATCCACACAGCTCCAGTTTGGATGTGCCTGGACCGACTCCAGATCCCGGTGAGCGAGCAGATGGTCGGGAAACAAAATTAATCTTTCTTATCCGTTTTTTTCCCCCCTCAAGCTTTGAAAAGTCAAAACAGGACATTAATTGCACGTTTTTATTACTTTTGGATGCTGCCAACGCTTTACAAGTTCAATAATATGAAAGCGATGTGGACACAATCTTTTAAACCCTTAGCTGACTTTAGACGCACAGAATCTCTGTTTATATTCTAAAAAGCTTTCTGTAAAACGGGGCTAATCTACCACTGTTTAGCACAAAGCAATGGAAAAACGCTAATCCGTCTCTGTTCTTTTGTTGCGACGCCAACAGCGCTGGCAGTGCAAGAATGCTACATGGGCTAATAAACTATACTCATATTTTCTCGCAATAACGTGCATGTTTTCCAACGCGGCTCCAAAAACACAGCTCTGTCTACACTATAACAGATGCCAGAGGAACGCAAAGGAAATAAGCACCTTCAAGATTGGCAAAGTATGAGGCGTGATGTATAAACTGCCTCTCTCTCACTCGCGCTAACAAGTCGGAGATGAATAGGTAATGTACAATGTGGGCATATTTTGGATGAAAGACACCTCTATTATTCTTTCAACAAGTCGCTTATTGAGCTCCGACAGACTCTGCCCGCCTCATCGCGTTTGGGAATTGCTTCTGCTATAGGTTACAGAATGTTACAGAATTCTGTTTCAATTGGAGCAGGTGCCAATACAACTCTATGGGAGAGACACAGTTTATCATAAAGAAAATTGCCAAATGTTTTCCCTGATCATTAGTGATTGGATTCACAAACCTAGGATAGGATTAGGGCTGGGTACCGTTAAACGATACCAGTACGGTATCGAAAACATAATGAAGGTTCTACCGGTATCGAAAAGTAAACTGGTACCGAAAACTGGTACCGAAAAAATATTTATCGTTAGAAAGTAAATTTGTCTTCCTAGTGGGTGTGAGGCTGCAGTAAAGAAAGGACTGAGGTGTTTCAGCTCAAATAAATGATAAAAACACTAAAAGAAACAGTATTTTATAGAATAAATGATTCTGAACAGATGATGAATCTGTTTTATGGTTCTACAACAAAACTAAAATCAAGCACCAGGATAAATGACTCGATTTGAGAATATTAGTCTTGTTTAGAGCAGTTTTGACTAGATTAGGCACATTTACTTCTGTCATCTAGATTATTTGGTTTATTTAATTTGACTGATTCTAGGGTAATCTCACTTGAATTAGGGAAATAAAACTGCCAAAAGACCAATTTTCTTACCCCATTGATAAATTAATTTAAGTAAAAAAGGAACTAAGTAGAAATCTATTGAAGCAAGTCAAAACAAGTGGTTAGAATTAGGTCAAATGAGCCACTAAAACAGCTCAAATTTAGATAAATAAGATGAATTTGGGTCATTTAACCTTCTAGATATTTACTTTTTTGTGTAGATGACCAATAATTTAGTATCGAAAAAACATGAAAGGTACCCAGCCCTAGATAGGATATGACTTTATTAATCCCAGACTGTGTCAGAAGGAGCCATAAAAAGACACCATTAATTTAAAACAGTAAAACTAACAAGGAAGTGCAACATGTACAGTATGTGATCTGTAATTTGTTCCCTCACCTGCCTTATTATTCTCATGGCTGAAAGTCCTTTCTACTGGCCAACATCATGCACATGTTTTTGAAAATTGTCTCCACTTTTGGACACCTTTATGAGAATATAATTAAACCTTTGTTCATATGTGCTGAAAGAGAAGACACAGGGCCTCATTCATGAATGTTTTTTTGAGAAGAAGTTTCTAAAAAATCTTCGGTCTGATTCACGAAGCTTCTTAAGAAGACAAAACTCTTCTTAGATGCCCCAAATTCATGAAGAACACCACTCCCCTCATTATCAGGATATTTACATTATATTGACTATGGAAATACAAAGATACGCCCTTTAAACTTCCATATATGGGCATGAGGCATTACTCATTTACATTTTCGAGTACATGTGAGTAACTTTTTGAAGTAACTATACTTTTTGGAGTAATTTTATTACACAGTACTTTTTTCTTGCATCTTTCTTTTTAAACAGTGTTACTCTTATTGTAATTAGCCTAGTTAAGTGTATTTTATCTAAAGTCTGCTCCTCTGATCATGACATGTTTGACTCAGAGCAGAGTGGCTACTAACGAGCAGCAGCAGTCACCGGGGACAGTGTGACACTAACTATCTCTGCTATATACCACCACTGATCACTTTCCTTCTCTCAGAAAAAATGTTTTTGTAAATGAAATAATCTTTTGAAATATG